>RHLR01000244.1:0-28577 GCA_009806335.1 Davidsoniella australis | reverse complement strand
ATGGCAGCAGCGGCGGGCGGCCTGGGCGGGCCTCGGGGCGCATGGTGCGGCGCTCCTTGATCACATCGAGGGTAGCACCAACGATAGCACGCTGGGCCTTGACGGTGCGGCGAGAGCGCTTCTTGGCAACCTCCTATAGAAGTGGTCAGTAATGTTCAATTATGATAATTTGATGTTTATTTTGTTTCGAGAAGGTTTGCTAATCCAGCTAACGACGGGCTAGTGAATCTACGATCTTCAGGATATTTAAGGTATCCCTAGTTAACTGGTATTGATTGTTGTGTAACATAAGAAGATACCGTATCGTAGTTGGCTATTCTTGCCGTTTATCGCTCCATTGTACTGGTATAGCAAACCAAGTCAAACTAGAAATGGAATATAACGTACCTCAGAGATACCCTTGCGGTGTTGTCTCCGGAACAGGACAGTCCACGAGATGCGGCGGGGGTTCTTGCGCTGCAGGAACAGGGACTCCGACTTGCTGTTCTGGAAACGGAAGATCTTGGAGTCACCACGGACGTAGAGCTTACCCTACAGTGCCAGTTATGTTAGCGACGAATTCAATATTGGAGTGTGTGTGCCATCATGGAAGTCGTCGAGAGCATTCAGTCGTAAAGCATCGAAATTCAAGTATGTTTTGGAATTTTTGAATGAGGCGTTTAGGTTTAATTCGATTATTGATCCATGACGAAGCGAGTGGTGGTATCCGACTTTGAAGATAAAATAGTGTGTCGATATGTTTAGGCCTGTCAAAGGTTCCCCATGGATTTGTTTTGCAATAATTACACCATGAAATTTGGCCTATTACTGATATCCCGAGGGACAGACTTCGAAGTAATTTTTCATAGTCGTGATGTATGCTTCAGTTGGTCGTGGTGGCAATTTGTTGAATGTATATACGAAAGAATGCTTCTCGATGACTTCGAATAATCAGACAATGGTGGGCGGGAAGAACAGAATTTGAGCGAACCTTTCCGGGGTAAATTCTCTGGCCGGAGAAAGCGTCGTCGTAGGTCCGCATTTTGACAATGTGTTGATATGAACCCGAAATCTGGTCGATAGTTTTGGCGATAGTATCAAAGGAGGAGGGACTGGGAATGTGATGTAGCGCTTCAATACCCAATTTCCCACAATTGGTTTCGCATGAAAATCTGTGGGAAGATGACTCAGCGAACCGAGTCTTTTTAGGGCCTGTAGGATTTGCGGCACCCACATTTATAGCACAGTCCAAAAGTTGCATCACGTGATGGTAAAATTCGAAGAAGCAGAGCCCACATGCGCTGTACGACACTCATAATTACATGTATTAGTGGGGTAGTTAAAGCAGCTTGGCCAAAACGGGTCTAAGTCTATTGTCTTCAACATATTAGTCTAAGCAAGTCATCAAAGTAAGGGTTTGCTTCTTGCCATATATCATGAATAATTGATATGTTGTAAATACTAAATAGCTCATGATTGATGGCGTCATATATATTATCTAAATAGTAATCATCATCCGTTGACTATAGGTCACTAATGGCACCATCCTTTCAAGACCAGGTCACGCTGAGCTTTCTCAAGGAGTTTGAGAAACTTCCGCCTTCATGGAAACCTATCATCAAAAGCAATGGTGTTCATGAATGGGTTCCATGTAGTAGTATAGTTGCCGAGGTCGATGGAATCTTCAAATGCATATCTTTTGGGTGAGAAACAGCTATCACCATAAGTTGGTACAGACCTTATAAAGCTAATACCAATATAGCACCGGAATGAAATGCCTTCCAGCCTCTAAGTTACCTACTGCCCAAGGAAATTCTATACATGACTGGCATGCTGAAGTCATCACCATAAGAGCATTGAATCTCTTCCTACTCCATGAGTGTGAGAAGCTCCTACAAGGTCCCTATCAATCAGATATTGTCGAACGATATGAAAACATCATATATCCGTTCCGTATCAAAGATGGTGTAAACTTCCACATGTACTGCTCCGAGGCACCTTGTACGTCAGAAATCTCTGAATCTATAATATAAATCAGTAGCTTTTGTCACTAATATCTAATAGGCGGAGATGCCAGTATGGAATTGGTGATGGCAACACAAGATGACGCTACTCCTTGGAGAGACGACCAGTCTAACCCTATAGATTCATCCAACCCAACTACACTCCCCGGCCGAAGAGGTTTTCATAATCTAGGAACTGTACGGAGAAAGCCGGGAAGAGGAGACTCTCCTATCTCACTTTCCAAGTCATGTTCAGACAAGATCGCCATCAAGCAATGCAAGACATTCTTATCATGGTATACATCATTGTTGATAGCACCCAACAACGCCTATCTAAAAACCTTGATACTGCCTGAAGCCCAGTATTCAGAGACTGGTCTCCAGAGATGCTTCTCGAGTACTGGCCGTATGAGCGCTGTCTCGAACATGAAATGGAAAGGCGGATACTCCTTCCATAGGCTCGAGTTCTATAAAACCAAGATTGAGTTCCCGTACTCACGAAGAAGTCTTGAGGCAAGAGCATATAATATATCCCCATGCAATATGAGCGTTAGCTGGACACCACTGGGACATAGTGAAAGAACACTTGGTGGTTATATACTTGGTCGCAAGTCAACCGATCCTAAAGCGGCGTCGGCAATGTCCCGCCGAAGAACATGGGATAGAGTGACATTATGTGCGAGCTTGCTAGATGAAAGATACCAATCTATCAAGGACCACCTGCTAGCTTCAACATACTCAGAAGTTAAATCCGGAGGTTTGCTCGATTCCAGACGTAAGGTAGATCAGGATATCAAAGCATTGAGTTTAAATGATTGGGTTTGCAACGTGGGCGATGAAACATTTACTCGGATAGCATCATGAAGTTGGTATAGAATCGAAAACATGTCCATTTACATACTTTATGAATTTAAATACTACATTGTAGATGCTGAAACAAGGTGGTCTCGCACAAAAGATCATTGAAAATGGCGCAAAGAATGACAGTGTATCGTACATTAGGAAATATGTGGTTGGCGAAGTATACAAGTTGGGAGAAGATGTTGAGTACGCCTTTTGTATTTTTTTTAATATTGGGTTCAATTGTGGTTAGACAATTGAACGGCTTACTCGACCTTGGACTCGAAGTTCTCGCCCTCAACCAGCTCGGGGATGTTATCCTCCTCCTCTTCCTCGCCCTCGCCCTCGCCCTCACCCTCACCCTCACCCTTGGCGCGCTGCATCTTCTGGTAGCTCTCGGCCAGCTTGCGCAGAGAGGCAAGGGAGTCAGGGCCTAGCTGGTTCAGGATACCGGGGACAAGGTCAGTGAGCTCTTTGTCCTGGCCAGCGCCGTAGATGGCGAAGGTGTTGGCAGGAACAGCGGCGTGGACTGTATAGATAATGTGTTAGTTATTGCTCCGTCTTGAAGAGTAGTTTCGGTTGGTTTGAGGTCACTGGTAAAGGGGGGCTTAGGCGCATGGAGGGGTCGAATTTTGCAGGAGCGGGGCAATATTCTGCTTGATAGATTGGCCGGCTCGGAGTCACAGGTAAACAAGTGAAGAGGCAGGATAAAACATACCGCGGGGCTGGTTGAAGTGGATGACATTGCCGTCAGACTTGAACATGTTGACCTCCTCGATGTTAGGGATTGGCTGGGTGTTCAGCTTCTTCAGCGTAGTCTGAAGCTTCTGGTCATCAGCACCAGAGCGCTGAGTGTTGCGCTTCGCCTTTCTCCGGGGGGTACCCTTTCCACTATTAGGGACGACAAGGTTAGAATTGTTCGCTCAAAAATGTGGTATTTCCATCGAGATCAGGCATAGTATTATAGATGCGTCATATTTCATAGCCATTGGGACATTACGATGCCAGCACAATGTCGATGATGCCGTCGTATAGATGATATCCAAGTGAGAGGGGTTAGGGTACAAGAGGGTCAATGCAAGGTGGTGGAATGATGTAAAATTCGCAGGTCAAAAACATACCCTAGACAGCACAACTGTTAGTATAAACGAGGACAAGCACACACATAAGATACACACATGGAGATGTAGTTGAGCAGCGTCAACGGCGGAAGGACCAAAGACGAAGCACACGGCAATCTGGCCATGTGGTGATAGTTGGGATGGATAGTAGAGGCTTACCGGTACGGGCGGTGGCACCCAGCTTCTTGAGGCGCTCCTGAATGTCGGCCATTGTGATATATGTGGTGTATGGGGAAGAGGTGGGAAAGGAGGAAAAAAGGCTGCAATTCGAGATGGAAGAAAAAAAACGACGTCAGCACACAAAATCCGCAAGAAAGCTGGCGGAGCAAAAAAAACCAAAGCAACCAAAGCAGGTCCCTCAAAACAACGCCGAAAAAATTAATACAAAAATATTAAACAGAAAAAAGCTGCTGCTGCTAAGGCACTAAGGAACGAGATCAACCGATATATCCCCAACGAGGAAGAGGCAGCGCTACTATAACAGAAAAACAGTAGAGGAAAGGACTCATTCACACAATGACTTACCAAAGACTATAGTTCTTGAATTAGAGGACAAGAACAAGAGAGAAAGCGGAGAGAGCAAACAAGCATACAAACTACAACTTCAAAACTCAGAGCTTGACGATGGGGCAAAAATCAGCGTGGAGACCTTACAAGTAAAGTAACCTGGGCCCGGTTCGGTTCACATTTGTGCGCGGTCACCTAAGAATATGCTAGGCCGTTAAGCAGACTGCTGAATTAGGCCTGAGGAGGCCATAAATCTGTGGACGGGCGTTGGCATATGGGTCACGTGAGTGCATAGCCGAAGATATGCCGGTGCTTATAGTAACCCCGTCTAACCCTAGTGCTGGCTTCAGCATAGCAGAGCAAAATAATCGAATTTTCACGACATTGACT
Organism: Davidsoniella australis; assembly: GCA_009806335.1. Taxonomy (NCBI): domain Eukaryota; kingdom Fungi; phylum Ascomycota; class Sordariomycetes; order Microascales; family Ceratocystidaceae; genus Davidsoniella; species Davidsoniella australis. The sequence continues at coordinate 23,737 of RHLR01000244.1, read as the reverse complement.
TGTCTGCCATTACGAGTACTGCCGTACATAATACTACTGTGAAAGAAATGATTTCGTATTACGACAATGTTTACACTATATACCCAAACTCCGGAACGTCTAGTAAGACTTAACGTCCTGTAAAACCAACAGATAACTCTTTCCCAGACATAATAATCGTACACTAATGACCTACAATGAATGTGGTCACTTTTCTTGATATGGGTCTTCCTCAAGGCGTTCATTTGGCTATTTTGAAAGACCAGACTCCCTGCGCATCTCGTCCTTTTGTGCCTGAGCGGTGAGCTCAGCATCTCTAGCACGCTTGAGAGTAGCGGCCTTCTGGATCTTTTCCTCCTCCTCCATGACGACAAAGACTACGTATATGATATTAGTAGCTGAAGATCTGGGTATACTATGGCGGATAATCTTACTTGACTTATCGGACTTGGAGTAAGTCTTAAGACGCATGACAAAGTCGTCAAATTCCTGTTGTCTGGTATGGCGCTCAGCCAAGCTTCGTTTCTGAAGATCGGGGTTGTAGCGCTTGAAGATTTCTTCTTCAGTAGGAGTTATGTACATAGTAAGCATAGGGCCTCCGACACTGATGACAGCACCACTGTTATAAAGAAAATAGAATGTTAGCACGAACAATGAGACTATATAGAGTGGCGCGGGGCGCTAGACGTCGGGTATGGGCGAGAAGAGAGTAATGGATGAACTTGCGCTGCGATGACTTTGGCCCAAAGCCACCAGTTGACGGGTTTTTTGGCCATTGGAACGGTGATCTTTGGATGATATTCTTGATTTAAGCTCAAAACTTGCACACTATACAAGTGGTTAAGGTGTGCTATAAGGAAATTATAAAATATAACATTGACCTGAAGTCGTAGCTTGCGAAGCTAAGAGGATCACTGGCGTTCTTTCAAATGCACTGAAAATGATTCGCGAAGACGTTTATGGAAGGCGGTGTGTGGATTCTGCCGTGGGATGCAATTGGCATTTCTAGTAGATTTTGTCTTACTCGAGATAATCAACTATTATTGATTCGTGTATAAAGGGACGCTAGAAATGCATTATATCAAAAATTAGATATCAATTGTTTATTTGGGCTACCATTGGGTAATCATTCTTTGCAGTCTAAAACATATAGCTTTGAAGGGCTCAGACGTAGCAAAGATAACTTTCATCATGGAGATACTTTGCTCATTTAGTGCTTGAAATAAGCCATGGGCTGTAATTTTCTGTACATTTTATTCTTACCGTATATTCCATATGACTGCTAGCTGTAAGGAAAGAAGTTCAAACTTTTTGTGTGATGTGGTGACACAACACTGTGCATATTTAGTGTGCTGAATATTATCCCAACATTGCCTTCCCTTAGGAGCGGTACTTTATTATGCTTATCTATGACTGGCTGCTTTGGTATACATAGTGGTAACTTGTTGATGATAAATAACCGTCACATATCGAGACATGTTGATATACAGTGAGCAGAAGTACATATATAACCCTAGTGTCCTACACAATACGGCATCAAGCCGTTTATTACAGTTTCCATACTGACTTGATCCATGTTTCGATTCTTGAGCAATTACGAGTCGTTCCAGTATAGAAGAAGCTTCGATATGAAATCTCCAACAGCATCTTAAGCCAACACAATCACGACCGTGATATACCATACATGTATGTAACGTTGTTAGGGGGGTTCTTTAAATCCCATGCATGCTGTCAACATGAAACACAACGCACAGTGCGATAATACCGAATTATGTCCATTTAAATAGCGTCAAGGCCTATAGCCTCTTGTTTCGTAACTACAATGTATACATGAGCATAGTCGAACTGGTGGTGGTAGTATCACTGCCGATTCTGTCCCAGTTATGCGCGTCCAATTTGATACTTCTTGGCATGAAAAGAAATAAACGACAAAATAGAAAATATCTAAATCCGAAAACAAGCTAGGCGCATATCAGTAAGAGTACGTGAAACACCATCCAGTGAATCCCAACCTGTGAAGATCGCCAGATGCGATGTTCTACGAAGCTTCTGACACGAACAGTGGAGGAGTTTGTCTTTGATTCTTTGGTTCTGTAAAGAAAACCACCTTGCTTTGTTCACTTTCTTGTACCTACTTTCTTGAGCAATATAATCATTAAATCTATTTGCTATTTTTCCCTCTTAGAGAGTGGTTGGTAATCCAGGAGATGGTATACATAAGCAAGATGCCAAACATTCTCCTAGCAAGACCACCTAGATGTTAGGCATGAATGTATGGTTGTGGCCGGGGCTTCCCTATGAAGATCAAGGAGGATCTGCACTGTTTAGAAACCGGGCCAGCGAGAGTCATACATAAAGTCATAGGATATAACGGGTCATAATAGGATAAAAGCAATGTATAAAAAGAAAGCTACCGAAAATAAGGGCATGAACATGGTGGGCATACTCCATGTTACATACTCCATGTTATAGATACCAAGAATAGAGTACAGTAGTTGGCGGCGCTTAAGATGTGGTTAGAGATATCTATAGAATAAGTAGTACCTCTACACTAAGAGGTCGGCATAGCTTCAACCTAGTTAGTAGCATAGAAATGGCGAATAACAATAGATTAAAAGTTTATTCCTCTACAAGCATAGGACGGCATGTTGAGAAACGCGGGCCAGAGCCGATATCTTATCGAGGAACATAAAGGGTTATTGGATATGATATTATATTAGGGTTATATATTAGATCCTTTTGAGTGTAAGAAAATAGGCTTAATGCATCTCTGGCCACTTGCCCTGATTTTAGATAACTAAAGGTATTAACACTAAAAAGGCAAAGCCAGACAAGCTCTGCTAGTAGCTACATTAGTGGACGAGCAAACAACAGGTTCTTCAAGACGGGGTAGAATAACATGGAGTAGAAAATTAGACGTTTTAGGGGTGGCACTGGAACAAGCGCTAAGTGGACAGCAAGGCGTTGGGAAGAATGGGGACAAAAAGACAAAAGGACAGACAGAAAAACAGAAAAAGACCCCTATAATCGGCGTCTCTGTTGTTCTTGACTTGGTTCTGCCATGCAGTTCCTTACTAGACGAAGGAGAAAGAGATGTTGTTTGTTTGTTGGGAAATTGAAGAAGAGAGTCTACATATTTGGTCTAGTGCTAGCGGATGGATTGTAGTTTTACGCCCTGACCCTTGGCCGGCATGGAAGAGCGAGCAGCAGCGAACAGACAAAGAGCACCATGACATTATGGACATTTGCGAAACACCAGAACGGCGAGTGGCATGATGTAAACGGGGTTCTTATTTTGTGCTGTGTTGTTGCTGGTTGATGTCTTTGCCGCGCCATGCGAACAATCAAACTAACTAGTTTATAGCTGGCTAGCCGATTGGCTGGCTGGCTGGTACCCGAGGCCACAGAACGAGGTCTTCGAAGGTGATCACCGTGACGAAAGAAGGACAGGAGAAGCTCTAGTTGGAGGCTAGCATGGCGACAAAAGGTGCTGGGCTAAGAGTCTGAAACTCAGAAAGTCGACAGAGGAATGGATGACTAACATATCATCCCCCGGCCTCAGGGTACACTTTAGACCCTGAACCAATTGCTTGGAGACGCTAGCGGTGCAGTAATCAGTGATTGAGGCCCTGAGCACACTTCAAACAACGAGGCAGAACGATTCTTTCTTAGAGACGGCCTTTTGCTTTGAGCTATATGTAGATTACAGGTCATAGTGCAGGGCTTAATTTGTATACATATATTATGACTGTTAATATAGACTAATAGTGAGAAAGAGTTGCTAGCACTCGTGAAGCCGTAAATATCTGGTTGGTGCACTGCATAAGAACCGCCAAAGATACAGTTGCCTGCTATATCTTATAGGCCCCTGACCCTTCCTTTTTGACTCCTTCTCTTCCTTCCCTGAGTACATTTACATGTTGACCAGCTTTAGTAATTGCTAGCTTTGCTTCGATGCTGGATGGGCTTCTTTCCCTCTAGAAACACTTCGCTTTGTGGCTTTATTTTGTATGCTTTTGGTCTTCTTGTTCTTTATTTTTTTTCTTCCTTTTCTTTCCCCAAGGCTATTGGTTTCATCATAGATTTCATCATCGATTATATCGCATCGTTACTTGTCTTCGCTGCTTCGTTGGCCGTGACGCTTCTGATTTGCTGCTACTAGCACTGACTTTGCTAGTGCCTAGAACTAAAGCTCAGTACAGCCAACTGTATCAGACAGAGCCTTGCAACGAATGCATTGCAACCCCCCCCTCTTCCTCCTCGAGCTTCATCATTTTTTCTTTGATTCACGAATAACAATAAAATTGCAGTCTCCCCTCCACTGCAGTATTTCTATATCATCATAATCTTGAGTTTCTACCGCTCCCATTGCCTCTGCTATTAATTAGCACCTGCAGATTTTCAGGCTGGGCCTGCAAATAGCGAACAGCCAGTTGTGCTGGGTGGCAACGACGTCCCTCCCAAGTTTGTCTCGATATCAGTCTGACCTCCCGCCTTAGACGACAGCTTCCATCCCATTCGATCACGACACACATCATCACCCCAGACAATATATCTCCACGATAGATACTCCCGTATACTCCCGATATCCTGGCCTGATGTCGTTGTAGCTTGGTGCAATACAAGTAATCATCGTGCTCTTGCCTCCGTATTGGATTTCTTTTTTTGCTTTTTGTTTGCGACTATTCCATTCCTAGCTCGGCTATTCTTCGATTTTTTGACCAAAAGAAGACCACCGAACAGTTGGAAAGTGGCCTTGCTCCTTATTCCATTATTTTCACGACCATTTCTAGCAGATAAGCCTAGAAGTAGCTCTTGAATGCGGTAGCTACTTTTTGCTTGATTTCTCTATAGCTTAACATATCCCACTTACTCTACCATAACATAATATCTTTTTTGCTACCCACCCAACAATCTTGGGGACTGAATCATTTCTTCTTGTCTAAGAGAATATCAGTTGACTGCCATCTGAGAATTATCTCTCTTCTTCGGCGGTGAGTGTTGGGGCTAAACAAAGCATCATCCTTCACTAGCCGATCCCAATCTCGACTTAGACAACAAATACTACCATACAACGCTTCCTTTGTAGCCTTGGACTACTCAGTTCTACACAATGGAATATAACGGAGGCTATCCCAGTACTCCTGCGCCGGCCCCATCTGGTCCGCCAATGCCAGCATATCAACAGCAAATGGGGAGACAGGCGCCTCAGTACCAGAACAATGCCCCGGAAGACGGTGGTTATGATCAGGGGCCGTACGATCCCCAAGGTGGACCGCCTGGCCAAGGCATGATGCAATACTCCGGCAACAATGGCCAATATCCTCCCCGCGGTGGCATGACACCAGTTTCCGGGAGAGGCGGATACCCTGGACCAGGCGGCCCCCCTCGGCCTCTTGAACGTTCTGCTACTATGATGGACTCTAGTAAGTAATGAGTCATGCGATAAAACTACATGGTATGTGCGCTAACCATTTGATTCATTGATTTGTAGTGAACCTAGGTAGTCCCACGCTAAGCGGTGGCTTTGGTGGTGCTTTCCCAGCTTTACCTGGCCGGACACGAGCATCCGATATGGAGACTGAGAGTCAAATCATGGCTCAAATGAACGGTCTTGCCATCAGTGATACAAACCGCACCCAGAAGAAAGGTGGCGGGTTTGGGTTCGGGCGATCTGGAAAGACAGGTGGTGGAAAGCGCCGTGATAGCGATGGATCCATAGGTGGCGGCGGCGCCGATTTCGATATCAACACTGGCCTAGGGTTTGGCCCCGAGTTAGGCAAGGGTAACTACGATTTCAATGGTCCTTCCCGTAGCATGACGATGCCTATGAACGAGAACCCTATGCAACAACAACAGCAGCAGCAGCAGCAAAGACCCCCACCGCAACGCGGAATGCCACCCCCACAACAACAGCGAATGAATGGCATGGGGAGAGGAGGTCCTATGGGCACTCCTGGACCAGGCCGCCAAATGGGAGGCCCAATGGGTGGCCCTATGAATGGACCTATGAATGGGCCTATGGGCGGACCTATGGGCGGACCTATGGGCTATATGGGCGGGCCTGGAGGACCACCTCCTAGACCTTCGACGGCACAGGGAAATAGGCCACCACCTCAACGGATGTATCCCGGACAGAGTCCCCAATCTCAGCAAGGGACTCCAAATAGTTATGATGGCCAAGGATACGGCCAATTTGATGACGCCCTGGATAACTATTATGGTAGTGTGCGTATGAGCAACCCCGAGTTTGGCTCTCAGATGGCTGCCATGAACATGAGCATGAACATGAACCAGAACATAGGTATGGGTATGGGCGGTGGCCCTATGCAAGGAGGTCCAGGTCAGGGCAACTATCGAAATGGGCCTATGCCGCCGAGAGCTAGCATGGAAATGCAGATGGATCCCAATGGTCAGAGTCTCAACCGGACCAAATCACAGCCTAACTTGAGAAACGACCCGGATATCCCTGGAGATGCCCCACCAATGCCTCAACCAAACTTTCAATCTTTCCCCAGTGCACCTCTTGGCCCCATGCAAGGTGGTCCCAATCCAAATGCTTATCCAGGCGGCCCAATTCCCAACCGGCAGTCCGGAGGTATGGGTCCGGGAAGCTATCCATCAAGCCCTGCCCCAAACCGGCAATCTGGTGGTAGCCATCCTGTACCTATGCGTCCCGGCCTCATGAATGGTGGAGGAGGTATGATTGGTGGTGGTATGATTGGTGGTGGTATGAACGGTGGAGGCATGAATATGGACAGCAAGCCGGTACCTGTCAGAAACTATGGCGGCGGCCCTACGCCTGGTCCACCTCAACCGTTACAACAGATGGACCTAAAGCAGCACATGCAGCAGACTTTAGTACCGGCACCGGTTCCAAATGGCGCCCCTGTGAAAGAGCCAGTCACGCCAGTAACAGCAGAAGAACTCGAGAAACTGCGGGCCATTGTTAAGAACGATCCTAACGACCAAGTTACGGCACTCAAGTTTGGCAAACGTTTGGTAGAGGCTGCGGATGTCCTTGTACCTCAAAATGCTGACTTGAAGACCAAAGCCCGTGCCCGGGAGCGTTTCTTGACTGATGCTAACAAGGTGCTCAAAAAGCTTGCTAGCGGCGGCCAAAATGCCGAGGCCATGTTCTTCCTAGCTGATTGCCATGGCCGAGGACTATGGGGCGGCGAGCCAGATAACAAGGAAGCATTCACGCTGTATCAGTCTGCAGCAAAGCTTGGCCACGGCCCTGCGGCCTACCGAACGGCTGTATGCTGCGAAATCGGTCATGAAGATGGCGGTGGCACGCGCAAGGACCCCCTAAAGGCCATCCAATGGTATAAGAGAGCTGCTACCTTGGGTGACACGCCGGCAATGTACAAGGTCGGCATGATTATGCTGAAAGGCTTGCTGGGCCAGACCAAAGACTCTCGCGAGGCTGTGGGCTGGCTCAAACGTGCTGCCGAACGTTCTGATACCGAAAATCCACACTCTTTACACGAACTTGGTCTCATGTATGAAACAGCCGGACCGAATGACTCAATCATCCGGGACGAGGCGTATGCCTTCACCCTGTTCCAACAGGCGGCTGAGCTTGGTTACAAGTTCTCGCAGTTCCGTCTGGGTTGTGCGTTTGAGTACAGTCTTCTCGGCTGCCCAATCGACCCACGTCAGAGTATCATGTGGTACTCCAAGGCAGCACAGCAAGAAGAACACCAAGCTGAACTGGCACTAAGTGGTTGGTATCTCACCGGCTCGGATGGTGTGCTCAACCAGAGCGACACTGAGGCATATCTCTGGGCCCGGAAGGCCGCAATGGCGGGCTTGGCAAAGGCCGAATACGCAATGGGCTACTTTACTGAAGTTGGCATTGGTGTTCCGGCCAACCTAGAGGATGCGAAGCGCTGGTACTGGAGAGCAGCAGGTAAGTTATTCTATCTTGTTTCTGCCGTTTTACGCAGTATACTAACATACAATACTATAGCCCAAGACTTCCCCAAGGCTCGGGAGCGGCTAGAGGACCTCAAGCGCGCAGGCAAGAATGGGCCACGGCAACGCGAGCGCATCTCGCGTTCTAATATGGGCAACCAGCAGGCCACTGACGGCGAGTGTAGTATCATGTAGAACGTGGATCACAGCACTCTCTCGCTCAGGCATACGCTGACAGAAGCGTTTTCTCTTGCGCCGCTCTTCACGCGTAAATTCTCGGCGGGAACCACAGCTGGCACTATCAGCAGCAGTGGTAGCATCAGCAATAGTAGCAGCTATGTCGGCGGAAGCCCTATCACTTCTTCTGACGCCACTAATAATAGCCATTCCTTGTCTCCAAACAACACGCCCGCGTTATCTCCGTCTTCCTTACGTAATGTATCTTTTGCTGTTAATTCGAAGGCCAATAATGCTGGCGCCAATACATATTCTCGAAGTATATCAACCACATCAGTGCCGTCACAGTCCTGTTCTCACTCCCGGTCGTCAAGTCTTAGCAGCGCGCGTAGCCTAGGGACAAATTGGGCTTCCCAGCATCTGCCGCACCAAGCGCCTCTGCCTCCACTCTCGCCTCCGCCTATACCTCAAAGTAAAAGTCCACGATCAAGCATTGGCACTGCCATGGCAGATATGTTCATTGGTGGGCCGCGTAGACGGCATAGTCTCCTGGGACTAAATAACATACTGAGCCGGTCGAGTTCCAAAGGCTCCCGCGGACAGGGAGGAAACCTGCGTATGGAAATCATACGCAGACGTGAGATGGAGCAGGGCATGGAACTAGAGATGGATCTAGAAAGAAAACTGGCGGCTGAAGAAGCGGCACAAAATGATGACGGCTACGAAGAAGAAGAGGAAGAGGAGGGAGAAGAAGATTCTCTCGAGTCACGATTGGCTAGCAGCTGCATCGGTGACGTCAAGGTGGTGGTTTCTACTCGGGAAAGCAGTGGCACGGCCTCCGTCATCAGTCCTTCTTCTACCCCTCCCATTTCTATCCCCAAGGCTGTCGGTAGTGCTACTATTAAGTCGGCAGCTTGTACAGATACATTCGATTGTGATACGGAAACTAAGCGTAGACGGCTAGGACTTGGGCGTAAATCGCTGTCGTCATTGCTGATGCGGAAGGAGAATCGAGCGTGTTAATCTCAGAGTTAAAATAAGGGGGGTTTCAATGGAAGTTGATCTAGAGCTATATCAAGTGATTATAATATGATGATTTTTCAAAGTAATGAATATGTTGATTTTGATATTAAGAAACAAGTTGTAGTAGAAGCACATAGTGAACAAATTTCCTACTCCTTTTTCCCGTCGTTATTCTTGAATGCCGTAAAATCTGTGGCATCCGTTTTTAAAATCATCCTTTAACAAACCTTTTATATTACATATTCGCACTAGATCAAGACTTATAAGATGATATATATGGGGTTAATATTATTTATTATTGTCATCTTCATAGCTGAGAATATTTCATTAGGCAATATTAAAAATATGCAACAGAACAAATAAATACAAAATTCCGTCCCTTTCGTTATGTCCGCCCATGTCGGTTTTTTAGTTAGGTCTTTTTTCTTTTTTTTTTTTACGTTTCCGCGTCAAAACGTGATAATTAGTATACGATAGCGATTTAGCCACCATCCTCCTCTCATTATAAATTACAAATATTGTTGGGATGTGTCTAGCACAAAAGAATCAAAGCATTGCTTTTCATCTTATTTACTGCAGACCGTAGATGAAAGCCAGCTGGTCCATCTCGTCACCGTGCTGGCCAGCAAAGCCGACGATCTGGTAACCAGTGGGAGCAGTGAAGGTCTTGCAGTCATCAGTGGTACTACCGACAGCCAGGGTGTTACCGGCGCTGGTAGTAGCCTTGATGTAGAAGTTGCGGGTGTGGCTGTCCTTCTGGCCCTCACAAAGGGTAGCAGCAGTCCAGTACTCGCTAGAGCCCAGAGTCAGAGACTTGGAGGTACCGCCGGAACCACCGTACTTGACAGTGGTACTATCGCTGAGGGTGACGGAGACGGAGTCCAGACGGCTACCACCGGCAAAGGTCAGCGTGGAGGCCTTGGGGCGGCTGCTCTTGGCGGCCAGAGTAGGGGCATCGTTGAACCAGTAGTCACCGTGAGGACCACCGAACAGATCGGTCATCTGCAGGGACGAGCTGGTAGAGTAGGTCAGGTTGGCCAGGATGGGATTGTGGTCAGACAGGACCGAGCCGTCGGGCTGCAGGAACATGTTCGAGGCATACTCGAAAGCGTAGGCATCGACATCCAGCAGATCCGAGCCACGGTAGAAGATCTTGTCGACGGTCTCGCAGGCGAGGGTCTCAGACGGGTTAACGCAAACACCGTCGTAGGAAGAGTTGCCGTTGCGGGCTACGGTGTACCACACATCAGTCATGCCGTTGTTGTTGGCAAACACAGTGATGTTGTCGGCGGTACGGGTGTAGCGCGAGTTGGTATCACCGAAGGCGATGACGGCGTTTCCGGCAGACCAGGTCTTGATGTACTCGGAGGCCTGGAGCAGGTTGGAGTTGCGGGCAGTCTCGTCGCCGTCTTCAGTGCCGGCATCGGTGTGCAGGTTGTACATGTCAATGTAAACACCCTCGGCAATGCGCACACGCATGAAAGTGAAGCCCTTAGGGGTCAGGCAGTCAGAGCCTGAGGCATTAGAGCAGTCATCCCACTCGACTCGGCGGTAGTCAACGAAGTCATAGTTGGAGACGGTGTTCAGACCAGAGCCGATGCCGGCACCGCCAGAGGTGGCAGTACGGTAGGCGTGGTTGTCCGTAGCGTAGATGTACGCGTGGTAGTTGAAGTCCTGGAAGATGATGTTAGTATGTTGATATGAGCCGAACGTGGGTTGAAGACTAGGGAATATACCTCCTGCATGTTGATGACATCAAAGCCATACTCAGCAAAGTAGGTGCCGATGTAGCCGGCGTTGGTGGACTTGTCACCAGAGACATCGTTGCTCTGCAGAATCGAAGGCAGACCAGCAACATTCATGGACAGAACAGTCAGGTCACCTGAGACGGCGCGGACAACAGCCGGGGCGCTGATAGCAGCGATAGTAGCAGCCGTGCGGTACTTCATGATGTATGTGATAGAGAAATTAAAAAGAATGGGGAGAAGGAATATATCAAAAGACAAAAGAAGAAGAGCGTCAGGGCTATCGGGGAAGCTGGACTAGATCTCAAGAGAAGCTGTGCTTAGAGAGACAAAGAAAGCAGACAGGAAATGGCGACGAGCTTCGCTGATCTTTATATGCCGTTTGAGATGATGAATCTAGCTAGAGAGAGTAGCAGCAACACATGGTTGCAATGTCGATAGACATGGGGGCCTTTGGGGTCTATCACAAGGGAGTATAGAATGACAGCGGTGTTTGCTTGTTCTACCACCCCCCCCCATGGACAAGATGGACAAGACTGGACTTCTAAGTGGGCGAATGCTTTAATCTAGCCTAGCATAGTAAGCCGTATGGCTTCCAGTCTTAAAGGGACGGCAAGAGAGAGGAAATATACAGATGAGATGCATACATATACAACTAGTTAGCAAATGCCACTGCTAGAGCCACCACCCCTTGCTCAAATCATCTTGTTAGTGTCATCCACAGCAAATGTTTTGTTTGTTTGCCTGCTTATTTCTTATATTTTACACTTCTCAACCACGGCGGCGCTTGGAGACGCCTGGGTATTCAGGGACAGGTTTTCTTGGCAGTCGGAAAATATTCAACAGGTATCTCAATCCTGATTCAGGCCCCGTGGTCCTCTGAGTAAGTTGGAGAGCTTTACAGATACTGCCATTCCTATTCTTGAGTCCTGGTATCAAAGAATAACCGGTGGTCGGCCCGGAAGAAGCCGTAAATGTCTATCATATGTGTGTAAACAAGCAGAGTTCATGCACCGAATGCAACTCTCCGTACATACATGCATCCATACATCCATGGGAGGCTAGGTATTCTACATATCTAGCCCTAGGCCTTTTGGTCTCTCCGATAGTATACTGGCTCCTTTTCCCAGTGGATTCTCAAGTTGAGAGTGCTAAAGCCGAAGATCAAAGAGCTAGAAGCGCTGTAGGCCGGTTAAACTGTGCTGGAAGAATATAATATGCAAGGAAGAGCTAATCAAGGGGCCCAAGTTAGACTCATGACACTAAGACGAAAGGAGAACCGTGTAAGGGAAGATCACAAAACGCACGTTGTGGGCAGCAAAGCAGTACAAAGCAGTCGTATCAGACGTACTTATTGCATATGGTTGCAATTAAGTTACTCGCTGGTTTGTTTGATAGCAGTTCAGCGAATGCGGGTGCCGTAGTATTGCCATTGTAGTAGTGTGACAAGTGTCTATTCAGGTGGTAAAAGAAATTATATCGGGGTTCCTATATGGTGAATAATAGCGCCCAAGCGTTTTGCGTCTAGTTGCACGCTATCTTGACAGCAATCATGGGTATAATGCTAAATGTTTGCACTTTGCCAGAAACGGTTGGTTTGAAATAGACTCAACAAATCGAAGAATAATGCAAACCAAGTGCTGTTATTACTTCGTTAAAATTTGTCGAATTGGCATTTACAGTGAATAGTATCGACGATATGAGGAACAAGCTAAGGCCAAGATTACTAGATCGCCAATCTATCAGACTTGCATACAGATACATACATACATGGTCTATAGGTATACAGTTCGAAATGTATGTATGTATAATCGATAGGATTCCGTTCAAGGCAACACTACTAGACGCAAAAGCAACCATACCGGAAACAGGTCGCATCGCCGACAAAGTGTTATATGGCCACCAAGACTTCGAATAGCGAAGTTCCACACGCTTTTGTTATCTCCAGCGAGCTTATACTAGCAGAAAGGATGGAAACAACAACCAAGCATCATCTCTCCAAGAGTCCATCAGTCGTATCTTTTCGCTCAGCTCAGTAGGTGTGAGTGGGCCTTGAGAGACCACCCGGAATTTAGACTTGATCCTTGGAAGGATAGCCAGTTCGATAGCAAATGAGCGCTATAGCCGCACGGGCATCTATCGAGCAGCTCTTGTTTCGAGCCCGGCGTTACCAAGCAGACAAACGCAGGCCCTCCATCATGAGGGAAAGAGAGAGAGAGAGAGAGAGAGAGAGAGAAAGCACAGCTAGGATAGCAGAATAGCCGGTGTTACGATCTCTCGCATGAGATTTTGTAATTTCCAGCAAGATTGCCATGTCACGTTGTGAAGTTGTCTCCCACCTATGAAGCTAACTGTTCGTCAACTTTCGACGCTCGTCAACGGCGAACCACTAGAAGAACAAGTTCCAAAACTAGGAAACGTGGTAGTATCCAAGGCCTCTGAGCCGTCGATTTTGTTGGGTGTCTGTGAAGCGAAGCGCGGGTGCAAGCCAAGTTATGGCCCCGACTTTGCGATCACAGCAAAAGGTAGAGAGAAAGCTAATACAACTAATACCAATACCGTTAGCCATCCAGAACTAGTGATAAAATTGGCGCTAGCCGACAGAAAAAAAAAGTCGGCATGAAGAATATCAATATCGTCTTGGAGGCTAGGCGGCGAGGTTTAATCCGTGCAGGATGAAAGGTTAGCGAGATTGTGGCCCCCAGAGTCTTGCTAAGGAGCCGATTTCGCCTGTCTTTCAAGGTAGTAGGTTTCTTGGTTGCCAAGTATCGCAGCATGTGTTGGAGTTGGAGATGGAGATGGACCTATACAAATTAGTGCATGTATAGCTTGAACAACATTAGCGGTAATGCACAGAATCAATGTTGCCTCAAAGTTGGCTTGATGGCGTTGCCTACATGTATGCATATAGATGAAGTTCTCAAGCCAAGCCAAGCATGATCGAAAACGCCCAGGCTTATAATCAAGACGTAAATGCCTGTCCTGTCACTCGTTCATTTCATCGATTTCTCTGATGGAGGCCGCCTGAACCATGGTTCTAAAATGTGTTTCCCAAACTCTGATCTTCTATGGCTAGAGCTGAAGATTTCTGACAGTGACATGTAGTCTTCGAGTCTTTGGTCTGATTTATGCGTAACCTTGTGGTTCTTGCCATCTACAAATCCGTATCTTATCAATCGCCTCTTGAAAACCAGCAACTTCCTCGACCTCATCTTATTAGCCTTGTCAGCTGCCGTTTCATATCCCGAGTTTGGGGAAATTCTGGCTATAACTACTATATACAAATGTCGAATAGAGGCAAAGACGGCAACTTTCATTCTCGTTCATAACTAAGTGCTATCTATATAAGATAAAAGATTTTTTTAAAAATGAAAAAAAAAATTGTCTATTTTGTTCCTTAGATAACAAGGGGGCCCGGTTTTCCAAAGCAAAGTAGCTCCGTCAAAGTAGCAAACAATGAAATATCAAAGCTTTGTTGCAAAGAAAGAAACTCTTTGGGGTTTGTTTGCCACTATTTAGTGTTTGCGGTGCAGAAAGTACCACAAACTGCTATTTAGGCGCTCACCGCTTGGCAGAATTCTAGACGTCTACTCTCGGACCGTCTTGACTATTTTGACTATTCGCGTATTAGAGAGAAGATGTTAGATATTCTTAGTTATATACATGTATTGGCTTGTAAAATATTCACAGTGCCGTCTGGACTCGATTCGGCTTTCGTCGACGGCAGGAATCAAGCATTTCCCAAACAGGATGTCAAAGTTCCAACCACTCGTTGTGCGCCATCTTCCCACGCCCTACAAATGTATCTCTTCCTTGGTCCTAAACTTCCTACAAGGTATCTTTGACGATTGCTTCTAATGTTTGTGCTATCCCATGGACAGGTTCTTGTCACGGTGAGCGAATGAAGCTACTGCTCAATACTTCGTCTTGGCGATCATTGATCCATTGTCTCCCGTTATCTTGCTTGCCGTTGCTATGTTTTTTTTCTCTTTCTCTTGGCACACCCCATCACGTTCATCATGTTAGACATATAGCAGCTCGCTTAGTCACAGTTCTAGTAAACTCGTCCGTGAACTACTAAAGCGTAGCCGGCCATCTAACGGGAAGAACCCTGGTGTCTGTCACGGACATATAGAAGCCCGCCCACGCTCAAGCAGCCGCTTCGTGGTCGATTTGTTAATAACTACATCCTTTCCATAAACGAGTCTGTAGTGCCTCGAGTCATCGTCAAAAATATCGGTGAACAAAACAGTCGTTACTTAACTATCTGTTTCAACACATGGAAGAGGTTGTCGCTGTCATTCGTCATGATGGGCTCGTTCCTGCATCATGTTGTTACGATGAAATCGGGGCTCTCGCCCATACTGGTACATATGTACTAGTCAAAGCCGGCGTTGTCACTTTGCACTCTACAAATAGCTATGTTTTCTCTTACTACTCTATAGTTCGACGACTTGTATTCTCTTCTATTTATGATGATATCATGTTTCGATGGTTTAGTTGTGCAGTTCCTAACACCCTCGAAAGCCTTGATGCCAATCCTATTCACTAACAAAGTATACAAGCCAAGCAGTGGTACCTGGAACACGTGTGATTGCTTACCCAACATTGTTCTAGGCAATGTTGAATATTTAGTATTATATATGACCAGCCCAGCTAGAGAAAATAGTTACCATCAGAGTTTACAAAATCTAGAGCCAGTAGTGGCCTAGAACAAGTCGACAAGCCTATTTTTATAAATATATGGAGTCCATCTTCATAATACTATGGCTAAAGTTTCAAGTCTGACAATGGTTATTTCAGACTAGTGGTATCATCAACAGATACTTGAGATATATGAAATTACACATATCAACGTGATAAGCTACGTATATATCCTCGCTAATTTCCATGATACCGGTATTGTATCATAGCGAATGTCCATTATTTCAAGTAGTAGTATGTCCGACTATCTATTCCATAGTATCACCTCGGGCGATATCCCAAGTTCCAGTCGAGTATATCCAACGGACCGCAGCTAAATCTACTCAAAAATGTGACGAGCTTTGATATTGATGCTAGCATAGACTTCTCGAGCGCACTCACGTTACAGTCCTAAAGAGCACATAACCTGAAATGTGATTATTGAGACAAAACACGAAACAGTTCAGACTGGCAAGTGTTGAGAAGAATGGTTCGATAAATTATACCAATAGGGAGGAACAGAAAACTAAGGCTAAACCAACTCATATATATATCGTTGCGCACTAGTAAGGGTTACCACAAATGACCCTTAGACGCTTAGTTATAATCTTTAGCCAGTCTATATTTTGTGCTGCGTCCGTCGTTTATATCATGTTGGTCTCGGTAGACGTTGTTCTGCTGTACGTTCCAAGGCTTAGTCAAACAAAATGTGTGACAATATTGGTTTTTGTAGCAGTTCGTGTTCCGTTGCCTTATCCTAGCTAAGTTGAACTATGTATGTATTGGTGTAAGTTCAGGAAGACCTGTCTGCCTATCTACGGACTGATAGTGCAATATAGCAACAAAGCAGCTTATCTCCGAACACATTAAACTCAACGAGAGTTACACTATTATGTTTTGAGGATCTTCGGTATTTAAGAATGAGCATGAGAACAACCCTAATGTATATCCAAAGCAGCAGTCTCTTCAAAAAGATAGGGTTGGCCATAGGGTTTTAGATATTGATCGTTATGTGGGGAATGTCACTGTAGCAACACCACCGCTAAGAAAAAAAAAAAAAAAAAATAGCAAAGCAATACAATACCCTGGCAAGAAAAGGGCGCCGAGAGATGCTGATCAATGCATTTTTCAACGAAGAACAGCAGAGTCTGCAGGTTGTCTTGGCCACTGCATTGTGTCCAAAGGGGGAGCAATAGCAGAGATAACAGAAGGGATCGGAGACTATAGTAGCGTAGACATGTATTTGTGTGTATACAACCAAGTCTTCATTGTTTACTTTTATATGCTGCTATGCTGTGATCTTACAATTGCACTAAAAGTTGTTTTTGTTTATTGCACGTGCCCTTGAATTTTCAAGAGACAGTAAAAATCTTCAGAGCGGAAAACGGCAGGAGCGTATAGAGAAATAGAGATGAGGTTCTTTCCGACTGAGAAGCCGACGCCGTTTATATAACTGAATATCTCTGTTTATTTTGTATAGCCGAGAATCTGCTATTGTTCGTCTTCTTTTCTTCAGTTTTGCTATATTTGCCGCCTTACAAAGCTCTGCAGTAGTTCTGAGAATCTGAGTAGCTCCTGAGCAGCTCCTCCCTAGTCAATATAGCTGCCAAACGCACTTGTTTAGCCCGTCAAGCATTGTCTGCTTGCTTGCTCTTCTTCATGTTGTCCCCTGGCCACAAACAAACCCTCCATCTAATCTGCTCCGCCTAGAGAGCGACCTGCCAGCTAGCCAACCAGCCAGAGTTGGGAAGTCTTTCAGCTTGCCTGGCTTCTTTTTCTGTTCTTTTGCCCATTGCTGCGTTTGTCGTCAAGTCCCAGCCCGCCTACTTCTACGACTGCCACTTTATCACCCCTACGACTACTCACTACATACTGCGGCTATTCGCTATTACAATTACTGCTACTATTGCCCCGTCAGCGACGATTAGCTAGCCGTTGGCCAGCCGACCAAGCGACCGACCGAGCAACCAAAAACCACTCTATCAGCACAAGCGTCCTCTTATCGCTTGTGTCGATCTCTCTAGCTAACCAGCCAGCTAGTAGCTGCTCTGTTGCCCTCTACGTACCGCCTATAATCGTCCATCGTGCAGTACAGCCTTGCTGGACGGCATATCTCTTTCGCGCCCTCTTGGCCATGATTCATCGAGCGCCACTGCCCTCGTCTGCCCCCACTCGCACAGCAGCTGCCGCGTCGTCTTCCTCCTCTCGCCACAACAATAACAACAACATCAACAATAACTACGATCACGACCCCCTTCTGCCGCGGGACGCAAATGCTCAACGGATGCCTCAGCCACCCGCCGCCGCAGACCCGCCGCCTAAGG
Source organism: Davidsoniella australis (assembly GCA_009806335.1). Classification (NCBI taxonomy): domain Eukaryota; kingdom Fungi; phylum Ascomycota; class Sordariomycetes; order Microascales; family Ceratocystidaceae; genus Davidsoniella; species Davidsoniella australis. The sequence continues at coordinate 5,886 of RHLR01000244.1, read as the reverse complement.
CCAGACAGCATGGCCTGAAGCCTAGCACCAACAAAGAGCACCCACCGCCTCCGCCGCCGCAAGTCCTCGAGCCGCCGTCGACTACCAGCCCCGATGGCCTTGTTTACCAGGTCGGCAAGATGCTGGGCAAGGGCGGCTTTGCCCTGTGCTACGTCGGCCACCAAATGGACACCAAGCAGCGATATGCGCTCAAGGTAGTCCGCAGCAAGATGCCCACGAAGATGGAACAAAAGGTAGGACCCCTCTATCCCAAGCTGTTTTCCTGCTGCTTCTTTGTCGTGCTGCACTTCCTCGCTGTTTCTTCCCAGCTAACTCTCCATCCTCGTTTAGTTCCAAACTGAGCTGCAGATCCACTCCAAGATGAAGCACAAGAACATTGTCAACTTCCTCAGAGCCTTCGCCTTTGAAAACTGCACCTACCTGGTCCTAGAATTGTGCTCTAATGGCTCGCTGATGGACATGGTCCGCCGGCGCAAGGGTCTGACCGAACCCGAGGTGCGCTTCTACTCTATACAAGTCGCCGGTGCCATAAAGTACATGCACGGCAAAGGTATCATCCATCGTGATCTCAAGATGGGCAACATTTTCCTCGATTCTCGAATGAACGCCAAGATCGGAGACTTTGGCCTTGCCGCCCTGGTTGTCACTGGAACCGACATGCACACTATCCGCCGCACTACTCTATGCGGCACGCCAAACTACATTGCTCCCGAGATTCTGGAAAAGGGCAAAAAGGGCCATGACCACATGGTCGATATCTGGAGTTTGGGTATCATAATGTGCGTATTTCCTTGATACTAACTCGTTCCCCTGTTTCATATATTCCTTCTATTTTCTAACAGGTACTCTGTTTTAGGTTCGCTATGCTTACTTCAAAACCCCCCTTCCAATCTGCTACTACGGACGAGATCTACCGCAGAGCACGCGAGCGTGATTACGAGTGGCCCAACCCAGAAACCAGTGGCAAGGAAATCAGCATTGAGGCCAAGGATGTCGTTGCCACCATGCTAACCGATGCTCATCTGCGCCCTGAACCCGATGAGATCGTCAACCATCAGTTCTTCCGCTCCGGCTTTATGCCTCTTTCTTCTGATATCTCAACTCGGTTGAGGGAACTACCACCAGAGAGCCCCGAATTCTACCTCCGAGAACTGAACATTGCCCAGCAACAACAGGCACTGGACTGCTTTGGTGCTCTATGTACAGAGTGCCAAGTGGGATCCTGGAATATGACTCCCCAAGAGCCGCAGACCAAAGCTAACCGTGTCATTCAAGTCTGGAAGGAGATGGCTTCCGAGGAGAAGGCTGGTCTCACGCCTATGATTCCCTTAGCCGAGGATGTCGTGTACCGACCCTATGATGAATGGCAACGCGAGCAAAAGGCAATGGAGAGAGCACTTGCCAAGGCCGCTGAGAGACGGAGCAACACATCCGGTGTTTCATCCTCTGGCCGCAACGGCATCCTCCGCCAACCTCCACAATCCTTCGCTGCCCAGCAAAGAGCACAGAACAAGCCATTGGCATCCGTCCCCCCCTCCAGCTGCTCCTCCAACTACATCGTTCACAACCGTTCAAAGTACTGCAGCCGCTATCGCCGCTGCAACTGAGCCGGAAGCGCAACAAACACAGCAACAAGCAGAGGCTACCGGGCCATTAAGACCAAGACACCGCCGTGAGAACTCAACAGCAACTGGATCTTCAACTAGTCGTGAGCGTGAAGCAAGGTCCGAAGCACGTGAGCGGGAACGGGAACGGGAGCGAGAACTCCGTGAAGGCCGTGAAAACCGCGAAACCAGAGAACGGACGGGTACTACAGGTACATCTAGATCTCGACGGACTGGAGCCTCTAGCTCGAGACAGCCAGTGTCTGTAGCCACATATATGCCGTCACCGTCTTCTACAACACCTTCGTTATTCAGCCCTACTGAGCAACCCATACCAGTGCCCGAGTCAGAGCCAGATGCCGTTCTGGCTCGCTTGGATAGGCTGCAATCTGAGCTTGAGCGCGCCTTGAATGCCCGGACCATGGCGATTCTTACTTCCAAGACATCCCATGCACCACCTGCGCCACAGATTGTTGTGAAATGGGTTGACTATACTAACAAGTTCGGTCTTGGCTATATTCTTAACAACGGTAGTGTGGGTTGTGTACTACGTGCAATTCAAACTACAACCTCTTTGGACGCTAATGGCGAAACTGCAATGCTGCCGCCAGCTTGTATGATGATTCCCGAAGCCGAACAGCACATGCTTCGCCGTAACGATACTAGCTATGGCGATCGCTTACAGCACGTGCCTATGACGGAGCCCATCCACCTAGTTGAAAATCATGGCGAGGCTGGATTGAGCCGTCTAGCTATTGACCCGAGAACATTCCGTGTGGCTGTTGTTGATGGTATCCCCAGTAAACTGGAGCCTGGTCGTGATGTGTATCACCACCGCAAACGTGAACGCATTATCTTGTGGCGCAAGTTTGCCAACTACATGATTACGTATGGCCGCGATGATGTGCCAGCCAATTTTGGTCAGCAAAACCCTGACACTACCGACGATATGCTAGCTGAGGCTCTTTCAGCAAAGCTCTCTTTGGGTAGCTCGCGGTCTTCGTCCCCACCACCAGCGCCGGCTGATCTCGTGACGTTCTACCAGCGCTTTGGTGACGTGGGCTGCTGGGTCTTTGGCGATGGACACCTACAGTTCAATTTCCCCGACCACACCAAGATTGTGCTAGATGCCAATGGTATGTGGTGCCACTTCTGGCATCTGCCCCAGCGTGCAGCCGAGAAGCTACGCGAGACGGGCCAGATGGATGAAGAGGCACTAGATGAACGTAGTATGCTCTCGTATCCTTTACAAACTCTGCTTAACTTGAACAAGGGACCGTCGGCACCCCGCCGGGCCAACGCGTCTTCTTCGTCCATGTCCTCATCAACATCATCTTCAAGCTCCTCCTCGTCGAGACGGCGACCAGAAATCCCAATCGAACTACAGGGTATTCCTGAAGCCAACGACTTTCGACACAAGATCGAGTTCATCAAGAACATTGTACGGGAATGGGTCAGCAACGGCGGGCTTGGAAACAGCTCGTTTGACAGACATGAGCGACTGCGCTGGCTGGGAGCCCGTGAGATCAATCAACAAGGCACGTTGTTGAAGCACGTCTGGGTCACTGTTGGTGCACGCCAAGGCGATCGAAGAGTCATGACGTTTGTTGATCCACGCAGACCAGATGACATTGGCGAAGACATCGACGAGGAGCGAAGAAAGAGATAAATCATATAAGAAACTAGAGGTGGAGGGGGAAATGATGAAAGTTAGAGAACATATCTGATATCTGGCCATGGCAATGGTTTTTTTTTCTTTTTCTTTTTCTTTTTCTTTTTATAATAGAGGGGAGACGGGCTTAGGAGACGAATGGGTGCGGTTTTTGGGAAGGAAATGCATTCATCACATCACATTTGACTTATTTTTACGCTTTTCCGTTTTTACATTTCCATCTTCTTCTTTTCACTCGGTATTATTCCTTTGATCTACTGCTTTTTGTATTCAACTTAACGAATGGCTATAGATTTTTTTTCTTTCATCATAAAAAGAAATAGAAGAGAGGAAATTGAGTTTTAAAAAATAGTTGAAGTAAGACTAGTTCAAAGTAAGTAGTACGTGGTGCTAATTGTTCTGTTGTTTTTTATTGCGCTTTTTGTTTGGTAGGTAAAATAAAAATAAAAATAAAAATAAAAATAAAAATGAATTTGTTTACGTGATATACAAATGCATGCGTAATAGTGATGAAGATGGTGTATCGTGTTGTTCATATATAATTATCTGTAAGATATATCGAAGCTAATACTTAGTCAGCTTTGTTTTTATATACGTTATTGTACTTGTGTGACGCTCAACATTATCGTGAAGAAAGCAAAATCATGTATCCTTGACTTGATTGAATATTGAGCGCCTTTTCATCTTGCTTTCAATGGTCCAAAAATAAAGGTTTTCTTTTAGAAAGAGAATGTCATATTAACAACAGAAAATTATCAAACACTAAGAGTTTTAAAGAGAAAAAAAAAGACAACAACAGAATGAACAAGGTGTAGAGGATGCAAGAAGAAAATAAGCCATTAAAAAAGAATTAAGAGAGCAAACCCAGAATGAATAGATTGATGTATGAGAAAAAAAGAAAGGGAACCCGGTGAGAAGAAAAATGTACTATGGATCTTGCAAGTTTTTTTTCTCTTCCCTATGTTAAAGGAAAAGAAAATAAGAAAAGAAAAAAAAAAGACAGCAAGTAATGTAGTGAAAAAAAGAAGAAAAACAGCCTATTTTCGTGATAAGTAGGAACGTTAATGAGGAGTGCACAAACAAAAAAAAAAAAAGACAAGACAAGAGAAACGCCTTTAGCAACAAAAGCCCCAAAAAACAAGAACGAATTAAGGAAAATAAAAAAATAAACTGTACTTTGTGATCATCCTCTCTTTCCCTCTTTACATAACCACACACTCTCCATCCTTTTTTCCACTCATACTTCCCTTCTTCATCTTGCCGTTCCGTGCCGGCCCTACTTCCATCGGTTTACCGCCGCGGATAGCAGCGTCGATGGTTGTAATACGGACTTTTGCACGTTCATCGCCCTTCTCGGCTGCCTTGACATACCATACGTTGGCTTCGAGGATGTCACGATGGCATCCGATACCCATCTCGGTAAAGTAGCCGACGGCATATTCTGCCTTTGTGTAGCCTAATGCGCATTTAGCTGTTAGTGATAATGTACGTTTATATATATATATGTGTGTTCGTTAAAACTTACCAAGATCTGCTGCCCGTTTTGCCCACTCATAAGCTTCTTCTTCATCTTTTTCCAGAATTGGATCTGCGCCAACCATGTACCAGGCACATAAGCCCATCATGGCAGATACGTTGCCCTTCTCGGCAGCTCCAGTGTAGAAATGGACACTGAGTGCTGGATTCCGTGGGCAGTTGAGCTTGCCGTGCTCGTAGGCATCGCCCATGCGGAAACTGGCATCAGCGTGGCCCAGCTCTGCAGCTTGAGTGAATAGTTCAGCAGCATAGCCCTCGTCTTGGAAAATATCTTCACCGTCGCCCGTCTCATACAGACCAGCTAGGATGTACGGCGCGGCGGGGTAGATAGCATCGGCAGACTCGGAAGCCAGTTTTAGCCACTTGATACCTTCGCGATACTTGCGCTCGCCGAGGTCTCCTGACAGACATGAGACACCGAGACGGGTCATGGCACCGGGGTGCTTCTTGGTAGCAGCAACACGTAGGAAGTTGAGAGCTTTCATGGGATCTTTCCGGGTGCCCCAGGAATGCTCGTAGCACAGTGCCGCGCGATAGGCGCTCTCGGCATGACCATGCTTGGCCGCCATGGCAAACAGTGGGAAAGCCTGGCTGTAGTCCTCCTTACCCTTACTAAAGAGACCCGATGCATAGCCGTCGGCCAAGTAGTATTGCGCAAAGGGATAGCCAGAGCTGGCCAGCTTCTGCAGGATGCTCTTGGCCTCGCGGATGAGTTCATGTGGGGAGGCTCTACCGTCCTTGTGGGCGTCTTTAGCGGGTGGGACCGAGGAGTCTATTCCAGCTTCTTCCATGACGATAGCCTGCTCCTGGGCCGTTGAGATGAGGAATACGGCAAAGGAGTACTGGATACTGGGGTCGTTGGTCTTCTTGACATTGCTACGGTACATCTCAAGCGTTTTGTCGGCACTGAGTAGCGAGGCGTTCGAGCCGACGGAGTGCTTCAGGTGCGAGTTGTCGAAGGTGATGGGTGCGGGCGCAGGCTGGGGATACGAGGTGTTGAGCATGTCGATGTAGCTAGTCGGCCGTGGATCAGGCGAGCGGCGAGAAGAAGCTGACGGGTTGCGCATATGTGGC
>RHLR01000243.1:0-28597 GCA_009806335.1 Davidsoniella australis | reverse complement strand
TGGGCATCTTCTTTTTTAAAGTGGTAGGAACAACAAGGTTTGTGCTGTCAAAAGGTGAAAGCTAACTTTGAGATTTTTTAGAGGTTCGTTGTATTCTGTCCTAATTCCAGAAATTAGACGTCGAAAAATATTTGATGTCATTAGTATCATGACGATTATCGAGCAATCACTAGCGTAATTGGTGTAGTGGTAACATTAATCGTTGCCATCAGGTAATGATTTCGATTAGCCCTGGGTTCGATTCCCAGATTACGCAACAGTTATCTTCAACAGAGTGTTATCTTCGCTCGTTAATCTTTTGCTTATTTTTGTTTTTTTTTTGTGTGGTGTCTACTTGATGTGTCGTCTTCCTGGTGATATCGTGGTATTTTTGTAGGTTGATGGTAGGCAAATGTTGAAAGAAAGTTAAAAGAAATTATAGTACTTCGTAATGAGTTAAAGAGCAAGATAATGTAACATTCATAATAACAAAACTAAATCCTCCCGATACATATTCGTAAAACAAGAACCAAAAAAGCCTCCGTCATGATATCATCCATAGCTAAAAAAAACAAGTGAACCAACCCTCTGATATACATAACATGCTATAAGTTAAACACAGATTCCCAACCCTAACCATAATCTTACGCACTTTAACTGCTTTCATAGCTGTTGTTTCACGAAGTTCTAGGACGTTTGAAGAATATAGAGCTTCTAAAGCTCGACAGACTAGTTCCCCGGAAGATATCAAAACTGCTTTTCCTTTGCTCATCATTATCCAAAACATCACTGCTAGAAGCACTGCTTTCTGTTTCGGCAGGATGTGTCTCTTCACGGATCTTACGGCGTATCCTCTTACTCAGCTTAGCCAGTGGATTCTTGACATCTCGCATGACGTGAGTGAATAGACCTTCATTGTATGCCGGCCATTCGTAGAGAAGTACACGGCCTGGCCATGTCTTGAGTAGATTGTGATGAGAAGACTGGAAGGTGATATTACCAATAGATACGAGGAAGTAGCGCACCTTGTCTTCTTCCCAGCAAAAATAGTCGTTTCGCGGACCTTCTGCAATAACTCGGATGGCTGAGTCCGAGTGCTCAACGACGAAGAGAAAGTCACTGGACTCGGCATAAGCAGAGTCTCGTTTAGAGCATGAGTACCTTGACGAAGACGGGGAGCAAGACGAGAAGGAGCGTTTGGTGTGACGACGGATAACAGGTAGAATGTTGCCCCAGAAATCGAACGATAGCAATAGTGCGTCTCCAGCTAGACTAGCCTGTAGAGCATCAATATCGATCTCCTTGAAACCTCCTGGGGTTTGGAGGACAAATGTATCTGAGTCTGTTTTGCAGTGGATCTTAAGCTTTGCGGTCTATCAAGAAGCAACCAGTTAGTATTGCGACATGCGATATGTATTATGCGAATTGGGTGACACTGACATCTTTGTTTTGTGCTACAGTCTTGAGTTCCATCAACGAAACTGATCCGCTTGAATGAGACAGATATGAAGAGGCGGTAGATGCCGAACGATTGATTATATGTGTAGCCATATCGATATACTGCTTGCTTGATATAAAATGCAGGATATACACCGACGGATATAGGGCGTCGATAACAGATCAAGCCTCAGTTTAGGGCTGTATTCATTGGAACGTTAAATGTGTGGTAAAAGATAAGATGTAGTCTGGTAAACGAATGTGAGAGTTTATGATTGGAAACACAGATATTGTCGATATATCTTGAGAACTTCTTTATATCTGGGCCTGGTTAGCCTTTTAATATAAACCAGCTTTGCTCCAAGGGATCATAATACTACATGATTATATTCAAGAAATACAACGAACTGTTTCGTCTGTCCAACCGAGCTCTCAGTCAGTTATCACGTGCATATTCTCATGAACTTGTAACGTAGTTTCTTTTTCTTAGACGCGAATACGTCCTCCCTTGTTCCCTTCTAACCCGCCCTCGCAGCACAAACCTACATGTAAAGCTAGAGAGATATCTTTTAGTCGTATAAACGCGGGCAGTGATCCATGAACAGTCAGTATAAGAAGAAATATTCTTAAATAGAAAAACATGTCAGATATTCCGATATCCAGAGTTGATGCTTTGAACTATCCCTTGCTGCGGGGAAAACCTCGATCGGGCTTCGCCAGATGACTAGCCGTTATTTCTTTCTTGTCATCATATATGTATGTAAGATCAAAAGAAAGCAAATACTAGCTACTATACATATTAGCACTTAGCATGGCTGCAAGACTCGCAGAATCGAGATTCGAGTTTGTCGATTAACGAGAAAATCATGCATTCAGCGGTATTTTTGGCCTCGTTGTTCTTCTTGATTGCTTCTTATCTGCAGTTTGAGGATTTACCTATATCCCTTTCTTTTACTAGTTCATTTTTGTTTAGCTCGTGCTAGATAACTTCGATTTTTTCTTGGTAGAAAGAACATGTCTGTATATTCGATTCCTTGCGTCTTGATTAATTTACATAGTTCCGACTGGACGGCTCAGAGCAAGACATTTGGTGCGACTTTGTGCTATTACCGAGGAAGATATCCTCATGTTTTAGTTCTACCATAGTTGTATAGAACTGCAACACATGTCGACATTGTTGGCGGTATATTGTATGTATATCACATCGCATCTTGGCTTGTTAAAACTAGGTTTACCCGCCTGATAATTTTGCCAGCCTTTTTTCTAGCTTTATTCGGCTAAATTGAAAAGAATAGCTTTCCCTTAGATTCGTGTAGAATTGACACTATTTCGTAGTTAGCTTTTTTTGAGAATTATAGCATTGTATCAGCTGTCCAGGGGCCTAGTATTATATACATATGCATGTACACTGTATGTGTACTGTAGTGGTATGTTACCGCGGCTATATGTATCTTCTATTCTTCAGGTACTTTAGTAAGTGATCAGTACTTCGTTTGCCGCATGATGAATGGAATCAGATCTAGGAATAGTCAACTCGTCTAGGTATAGCTATACTCATAGCACTAAGTATCAAGGGATAGTATCATCCACTCCGTAGTCTGGGAGATACTGAGGAGTTCCTCCCGAAGCTAAGGCTCTGCCAGAAGAAAAAAAAGCCGATAGATCCTATTGAAGGGATACAGATATTGAGGAAAGGAAATGCTTTCCAGGCAGCCTGAATATGTACAGATATGTACTAATACTAACAAATAAGTACAGAAGGATAATGATAATTACAAACATCCCTAGCCGCTATAAAGGAAAATTTCGCCTCTATAAGTGTAACGCGCCGCTGTGGCTCTCAGGCTAGTTTCACGGATATTCATTCCGTGCCTTTTTTTGCCATTGTTTTTTCTAGTATTAAGAAACACAATAATATGTAACCAGATATAGCCCAGGTTTATTATGTATTTCTGTTTTCAGCGTAAGCTGATAGTGGGGGTTCAAAATGAAGGGGAAGAAGATGAAAATGAACGAAGGCTGGTAAGAAAAGAAGCAACAATTTTGATATCTGGTTATCTAGACTTTTCGTTTCTAGTCAAGCTAGGGAAGTTGGGGAGATATCTGTGCCATCTTTCCTTCAAATCTGATTACATATACAGATACATATAGATACAACATGTACAACTACATACATTACATATCTGTAGTTAGCTAGCTCTAGATAGAAAAAGAACTTGCAACAAATGACTCCCTTCAACACAAGGGCAGCTAACCCAAGTAAGAGTATTTTGTGATATTTTGTTAGACTAACTCTAGCAGGATCCTAGTAGCCTTCCTGAATATTCAGCACAGCTACTCAATATTGTGCCCTAATGAGCAATGTTTACACCATATCTTAGCCCATCTCTTCTAGTCACGTGATGGGTATATTGGGTAAATTGAAGACTCAAAATTGAGAAAAATAGGTAATTCGCGGTATTTATGATAACTATTTACTTGTTGACTAAGGGATATCAAATAAATTAAAATGTTAGCTGATACACATTGTTATTCTCAAATTCAAAGTTTCGTTACCTATGTCATATTCAAGCCTCTGATCATATGTAGTTTTATTACTTGCATCAATATCTTGCATATCTATTCGTATATACATTAACTATGCATATGTATCCCATATATGTATCTTTAATTCCTTTGTTTTCTTTTCTTATGCAGGTGCTATCATAGTATTGAAATGTAAATCGCGAGCTGTATTCATATATGTCATATCACCATAGTGGCCAAAGCCCTACATTTTAATCATTACTTCGTATCCCTACGTGTTCTCTAGTCAGTTAGTATATCATTATGGAAGTCCTTTTTGGCTGTCAAATATCCTATCTGTCGGTCTATCCTGTATTTCAGCAGTAAATAACAAGTTTTCTATACTTTGGCAGAGTTGGAATATGTCAAATAGAGACAGTTCCAGAATAGAACCTTGACGGACAAGCCAAAGCCCCGCAAGTTGTCATTTAGCACTAATGGTCTTGATTTTTTGCTTCGCAGGCCTCACTAGTGAAAGAGACTTGGAATAGACTAGTCCGACAATTTCCTTGTAGAAGTTCAAGTATCGAGATACACATTGAAGCACCTTTACCTGATGATAATACAGTGCTCTGATACGTGCCAAGAATGTCTTCGCTTGTCATCAACCCTGTATCTACACGAGAGTTCACTCATAACCTTCTGTCTGCATTACATACTTCACTGGAACTACCGTCAAAAACCTCAACGTAGCGTTCTCAGAAGCCTCTAAACATATCTGCAGGGCACTAGGGCTCCTCTGAAAGGTGTCTAACGGTCTGTGCTAGTTACATATCTTAGACTTCATATAGCGGACGAACAGTAACTAACAGTTCTAAAACGACTTGTGTCTACGTTGTGGCTACATACATTCTCCTCTAATTCAACAAACTGGTAGGCTACCATTAGTGACTTCTACTGTCATCAATTTATTGTGGAACTACCGCGCCAAGCGGTCTATAATAACAAAAGCACGGGCTATAGGATTCCCTTAAAATCTCCGACTCACTAAGAGCTAGATCCCACATTATTACAGATAGATGTGTACATATATACAGGGTATCAATAATAAGACAGATAGCACATATCTTCAGTATACCCATAGAACATTACAGTCAGCGAGACACCACCTCTATCTCCAGCTTCGGCTCCAACTCCAGTATTCAGGTTAAGTTCCGGATTATTATCTTTAGTTCCGACAGCCTGCTTATGTCCATGACTATAGGATGGATGTTCATGTTCTCGTCAGGTTACTATCGTTAGGTTGGGGTAGGAACTGTGGCAAAAGACTAGACCAGACTCAATGCTCATCAATAACTATAAACCGAGAGGTCATCATCAGCCTAGCCAATAATCACTGATGAGGAGCCATATCTCAAGACCTGTCTGCATGTTCTCGCATCCTTTTGTCTTTTTTTTCGTCTCGCTTCTTGCCTCTTCGTCGGCTGACAAGTACATGATATCACACAATATAAGAGACGGAACTCACAACTAGTTCCATGCAGAACGAATAGGTCTAGACTATGGGTTGTACATGCATGCACGCACGGTATGCTCACGCCCATCCTCTCATAGAAGACAGAGAGATAGAGAGACACGGAGAATATTTCTTCTACTGTAACTGTCCGCCTACCCTCCATGCAGGCTAATGTGATGAGGCTGCATGACCGAGCTAGCTGAATCTCTGCAAGGGCTGGTCCAGATGCTGCGCCAGATCGGCCTTTCAGAAGTCAGGAAGGGCAAGGGACAAGAGGACGCAGAGAGGAAGGATGGGTATATATTCATAAAAGAGTACCATGAGGTTGCGGGAAAGTATTCAGTCGAGACGTGTCGAGACGTACTTGGCAAAGGGTTAAGGTCTTCATCAGCTCTATATTTCAGATGGGCGTATGCTATATATGGTCCTTGTTATAGTTGATTTACAACACACTGCCCTCGTCTTCTATATATCTATCGAGATATTGCCATGAAGATATATATACAAACACATTGTATATCTGTACTTCATGATCCACAATTCCCTTTCGTGCCCAGATAAAACCTTATATAAACACACGCCCCCTCCTAACTTCATCCCCAGTACGTGCTTACCCAATCCCCACTCGCTCTTGAGTGATTACGTGTGATCAAGTGCAGCATCGAGTTTCAAGCCTACACCCCGGAAGCGGAATCTTACTTAATGGGCTATCATATTATCTATATTAATCAAGTTGTTGTAGCCCACAGCAATAAAACAGGAACTCAAATTATTGTACAAGGACAGTTCTGTATATATAGGCGTCCTTAAGTTTTGATTGTTGGCTATCGTCTTGGCTTCCACTAAGTAATAGTGCCAATACCACAATGGTTTTAGTGGGTATACTCCTGCTGTATATGCAACATGATGTATATTTATACTATCAGTTGACCCGTCAACCTGGTCTTATTCCATAACCGCCACTCGCTCCATCTTTATCAAAACGAAACGAGTACCAACAGTCAAGCCAATATTCACTCCGTACCAAAACGCAGATCTTCTTGATGTTTTCCATTGCCTGCCAATCTCTATCTGTTTTCTCACCTTTTTTTGCTTTCACGCTCACGGTCATCGTCTTCTATGAACGTGGTTTTATTCTTTCTTGACTTCTTTTCTCCATGGAAATCTCTGTGTTAATCAAGTTATTTCTGGTACTATTACTACTCTCAACAGAAATGATTTACGAGTAACTATCTATCTACTAGTATGGCCAGATAGCTGACGGCTTCGCTTGGCTTACCTTCTGAATGGCATCTGTTTTGATGTACTTGCTTTCTTTGGGCAACTATATAGAATTACCGGATAGGGCACCTGTATGGTGATCATTCCAAGTTACAGATACTTCCAGTTCAAGACCCTCCCGTTGTTCATCTTCTCGGTTATATTAGGCGTTATGTACAGTTGAGGGGAAGTAAATGCCGGCCCCGACCTTGAGAGAATTCCTGCTTTTCAGGGCTTTCAGGACTAATTGAAACAAGGACTAGCCTAGCATGTCATCTTCAATATCCCCTCTTCACTTTTTATACTGTCTTCGTACACATCCTGTCTCCTCTGGCCCGCCACTTTGTGTCGTTCTGGGCAGTAGTCAATATCACTGCTGTAACTATCCGGTCAGTGCTTCTCTAGCACTGGAGCTCTGGTCAAGCTATACTTGTTTGCCCTGCTCTTGTTCCAATGTTCAGCTACAGGCTTCTTCTCACGCTAACAGATTGTGCCATCTGTTTAGATATTTCCAGAGGCTCACGGTCGTCATACTATACTGCTAATATTTCGGCTTTGCTGTACTTGATTATGCCTACCTAGTATTGATGCCTGGCAACAAAGGGGCGTGTAGTTTTAAGTTTAGCTCGTTTAGTCTTCTTCCTGTTTGCAGAAGTGTTGACTTCACGTTCTCTATATCTCTGTTAGTGACCTCGTCTAGAGAAGTTGGTGCAATTTCGGCCATTCCATTGCCCTGTGACTACGATACCTCTTCGCTATCTGCCTGTTTGTTTAGAACCCTTTAGTTACTTATCTTCCTATATTGATGTACCCTTTTCTCCTAAAACGGGGCAACAGTGGTCACTACATAATTATGATGATGAAAGGTTGGGCTTAAACTAAAGTTCAGGCGGTGGATAGACTTCATCGTACATTTTCACTACTATATGCTTCATATATATAACCTAGCTGGTCTAACTAACCTTCATTATAGTGGGCAGTTTTATATGTATATTCACTGCTATATATGTATCTTCTTTCAATTCAGACTCCATCGTTTAAGCTAGGAATCAGCTGGGTTCATGGTACTTCTGAAGCCAGATTGGGCTTGTTTTGAAGATATACGTCTTTGTACCAACAGGGCATACAGTTATATGTATATATTGAAGGTTCAATGCCAGTACTAGGAACTCGTAGTCGATATTTGGCTCTACTGACGAACTACGGACTTGAAACGGCGTCACTAATACGTAGTTGAATCCAAGTTACAAATAAGAAAGATTTATCTACTTCTTGATCTTTATTTTCTATGACTAGTAGTATGTTGCAGGCCTTGCCGGTCGGTAAACTAGATCATCCTAAACAGCATTCACCACTCTATCTTATTTTGTTACCATTCAAAATTTTGTTACCATTCAAAATTTTGTCAAAGAAACGGCAGTGAAAACATCGCCCTAGTCATATTAGCCATCTATGATTCGTTCGATGTTATCTCGCAAGTTGTCGACTTTATGTGCTCTTTAAGCCGAACTATCCTTTCCTACTATACTCTATATATGTACACATGAAGAAGCCTGCTTGTGAAGATATCAAGGAAAAAATACAGCCCTGCTCATATTTTCAGGTGGATCAGGCCAAGCATCGTCAGCTAAGCTACAGGCATATATAGCCCTGCCTCAAAAATGAATACTGCAGTTGAATATGGAGAATGAACCCAGGATGCCCTACTAGTTACGGGTTGAACGATTACATGAAGTTTGCTAGGGAGAGGGGTGTATCTTAGTTGGAGGTACTAAACATTATTATCCATGCTCTCAAGATCGGATATTCCAAATACTACTCGAGGCTATACATATACCAATACAAGTAGATTACACGTATAAGATGAGAAGATAAATTTATAGATATGTACACATGTTTGTATATTTCTGTGTATTTTTCAGCTCATATCACGTCTCATGAGCTCATCTCACCTCATGTTGATCTCATAAAGTTCTTATTCTCACTTCATCACGCTATGGGTTCTGTAAACGGGCATATCTGTATACATATACATATATCTTGCTATCAAAAAGATTAGTGACTCTTCCATAAGCTGCCCTTGTCTTCCTTGTTACCATCGCTTGTAATAATACCTCTGCTCTACTAATGGTGAAGCAGATAAAAAACAAACAACAAGCCCCGAAAATCTCTCCCAGACACTTTTTATTCCCTGGTTTCCAGCTAGTTCGTTCTCCCTAACATATACGGCTCAAAGCTACTATAGCCCAGCTTTAATTAGGTAAAAGATCGCCGCTATCTTCTCGTTTTATTTTCATTCCTTCAGTTTGCCCCAAAACCCTCGAATCCAAGTCAAGAAAATAGCATGGTTTTGTGGTACAGGCATAGCTTAAAAAAGTGACAGGTCGCTTTGTTCTCTAAATTGGGGCATCGCGTTTTCATGCTGTAAATTTCACTAACAGTTGAATTAAGATGATGTTTTATATGTATTTTATCTCAACGTACAAATACAGAACAGAGTAGAACAGGGGTTCTAGGGTCTGTTTTCCCACATGAACACCATTCTATTTGTACGTACAGAATCGAAATCGTCCTTAGCTCGATGTTTTTGCACCTGCCACTGGGAAACTATTAAGCATGGGCGTGGCAAAAGCATGTCTTTTGATAGCGTTGCATGGCATGGAAGAAGTTGATCGATATCTTTATAATGCAGACATTACATACATAACACAGATATGTATAACGATGAAGACAAGGAACAAAAATACATGATACTAGTATCCAGAACTATAGTATACCAAAAATGACAGTGAAAAATACAAAGTAACCAAATTGTCATGTTACAAATGACAAACTATTATTGAAAACGCAACGGGTGAAACTTATACCAGTGATAGCACAACGATGACAGTTGTTTGTTTGCCTTGTCTGTTAACCCTCCTTCCCAGTTCCCTTTTTCCATGCTTTTGAACCCGGTTCCTAGTCTTGGCATATACGTGAATAACATATATATACTAACCCTAAGCTGGCCTTTCATATTACCAAATATCTCATGAGGCTCCCATACCATAGAGACACTAAAAAACAACCAAAACCCAAACAGTAAAAAGAAGACGAAACAACTAAAAAAAGCACAATACAAGAACACAAGAATAAAGGAAACCCTGTTCCATGTCCGAAATCCAATCCCAGCCTCCCAAAAGAAAAAGTAAACAAGATACATAGTTGACCAACTATCTGGGGCCCAAACTGTTAATTATATTGCGTTAACAGTTGCGGATGCTGGGAGATCCGATATGCTGTGGCCATAGGACTCATGATGCTAAGATATTGAGATAGTTGGTTGGCCATGTTCTGGACTGTTTGGGCATGGATAGAGCAACGAAGGTCAAGATTCTCGCAGATCTGGGTCAGTAGTAGGAGATTGTCACTGATAGATAGAATAGTTAGTTAGCTTAGTTCAAGTGGCTGGCTTTTTTTGGGTGTCTTGGTTTTGATTTGTTTTCTTTTCAGCTAAGATTCAGCTGACAGGAATGCTTACCTAGCTTCCCCGAAGGCACAATGTGGTCCCCAGACCTCATGACAGCTCTGGATATAGAGCTCGATGGTTTTTTGAGCACGAAACACGACGTCTTCCATTATGATTCTGTCGCCCTGAAAGTCCCCCTTGAGGGCAGCATGAATCAGCGGCTTATAGACAGCAACTTTGGCGCGTAGCCTGCGATGTTTGGCGAGAGAATGTACCATCTTCTCGCAGGCCATGGCATCACGACGTCCTCCCGAGCCACTACTATCGTCGATAGTGTTGTCAGAGTGAAGCAAGCTGGCAATCTGAGCGTATGACTCATCAAACTCGGCCTCTTGGGCGTCGATTCCGCCGAGTCGGGTCTCGTGAAGTAAAGCACTGGTTAGATCTCGTAGGGCGCGGATCTGGTCGCGGAATATCTTTCCCAGGAACTTGGTGAAGCCGTAGTCCTCGACAAAGCCACGGCTACACATGTACGAATACGATGGGAGGGGTACGCGGCGGATGACGCCAAACAGTGACGAATCCGAGTTTATGGGGCTATCGCTCTTAATGTCCCTGAATGGTGCGCAAGAAGACAAAGTTGGTTAGCAGGCAGTCTCCGAGGGTTATGCTAGGGTTAGGATTCGTTATTGGAACTTACATCTGATACATAGCGAGTGACCAGTACAACATGATAGCTTCAGTGTCTGGGTTAGCGCTGGCCAGATTAGAGACGCCCGTTCTATGAGATGTTAGCAACTCTAGACTAAGCTTGAGATAGTGATTTGATATATATATATATATATATATATATATATATACTTATGTTGATCAAAGATATCAAGAAATCGCTGGCCTTGTGAGCTGCATGTCGTGCCGCCTCATAGAGTCCAATAGACGAATAGTAGATGGACGCCATGAACCACGCCTGAACCTTGAGTGTGCGTGTCGTCTTGTAGGGCTTTAGGCCCGATGACTGCAGTGCCGTCATGGCCTCGGCAAAGAAAGCAAAGCCTGGAACCGGCGCCCAGTCTCCTTCTATGTCGTATGGGCCGCTATCGCCGATGCTACCCATACCACGGTTAGCAGCACGCATAGCACTAGAAACGACACCGCGCTGAGTCTCGACGACGGAACCAATGGCTAGTATGAGTAGATAAAGCACCATATCTGGAGCCTGGGCTCCAAACACGGCCTCATACTCCTCCGGCCGGCGAGATGCATACAGCTGCGCCAAGAGCGGCGAATAACGCTCTGATAGGCCAAGGACACGCTCGGGCGAGATCAAGGGATATTGTGCGACGGTTGAGTTGACAAACTCGCCCACATAGCCGCAGATGATGTTGAGTTCCTGCAGTTGTGTAAACAGGAACGGTATCTGGACGTTTGAGATACCGGGAAATAACTCTGCTGGCTCGGCATCCGCGGCGTGCTTTATGGCGGCTAGGGCAACACTGCCTAGCGGGAAGGTCGGATGGCTAGATAGCAGCGAGGTACGCCATTTAGGCTGGGCAGATGCGGACGAAGAGCCTGAAGAAGAGGACGGAGCCGATGCGGCCGGAGATGTCGTGGAGTATCTGGTCATACGTATCGCCTGCAAACTACGCTGTATGGCACCGTTGAGCCACATCAGCTCCTGAAAGGTTCTGTGGAAGGCTAGAGGCCCATCCTGTGCCAAGAAGCCCGGATGTCGTCGCTCTAGGCCGTCTTCGAGACTCGATGGCGTGCACAGAATCTGGTATTGACAGCAAGTCTGGCAGCGGGGCACACGAGCTTCACATGGAAGCCCTAGTGAGAAGCAATAGCTGCAGGCTGGGTAGTCCTGTTTGTTGGGTTCGTCTGGTTAGTATAGTTGGCTAGGGCCGCAGATGGACATGAACCGAGATCCTCTTACCTGGTCCATAATGAGGGCGGAAGAAAGAAAAACAATGTAGATATAAAAAGGAATGGCGGCTATGCTGTTGATAGGGTCTGTAAATATAAGCAAGGCGGACGATGTGGGGTGAGTGGTAGGTTTTATAACAAAAAAGACACAATGAGATTTGGGGAGCGGCCGGTCAAACTGGTTATAAGGTGAATGAATTGATAAGCTGGCTGAATGTATAAAGTATGGTATAGAGTAGATACAAACGCAAGTATAGAGGTCTGAAGATGCAGAACATGAATAAACGATGGAACGATGGTGGCCATCGTTCTGTTATATATTTATATACAATGATGGTATTCAACGTTATTTTTCGGTCTGGCCCGTTAACGTCGAGCTTCAAGGAAGATTTAGCCCCAAAAGGAAAGTAGAATGAATATTATCACAGAATTAAATACTTAATTAACAGAAAATAAACCAGATGCACAATACCCGCTATTTGTTGTCTGCCAGTTAGAAATCAAAAAGAAAGACAGACACAAATTAGATGTGATATGTTCCAAAGACACAATGCCATGGAACGAAACTATGCAACATAATAGCGAATATTAGTATATTATACCGTCTATTTTCTGTCTGTCTAGTCTATCCCACCTGGGCCAACAAGCTTAGCTAGCCTGTGGCATGATGAACCACCCACTGATTGTAACACTGTTAGGATCTTTTATTCCCCTGCCATATTTCCAGCACAAGGCTATCTTCTTTTTATGATGTCTGATTCTTTTAGGTTTATTACTAGC
This sequence comes from Davidsoniella australis, assembly GCA_009806335.1. Lineage (NCBI taxonomy): Eukaryota > Fungi > Ascomycota > Sordariomycetes > Microascales > Ceratocystidaceae > Davidsoniella > Davidsoniella australis. Next base: position 15,749 of record RHLR01000243.1, on the reverse strand, counting down.
AGCTTTTGGTGGAATAACAAAAACAAACCCGCAGACAAATGCTGGGCCTTATACATAGTCGTCTTTTTATATAATCTATCTGTAGATAATCGTGCAATATACAGACATAGATCTTCCGTGACACCTGTTAATATACTTATTACAGATAGTTATATCTACGTTATACCATAAAGTCTAACCATACATATTCGCCTAATATTACCATCTGGGGGTGTGATTTCTATTTTCTTTTATACTTACCTCTATATTATTCTTCTTATAGACCTTGATTACTTGCTCAAATAGTCAGACCACCCACTAGTATAAAGCAAAAAAGAAAAGAAAAAAAGCACACCCCCCCTCAAAAGGACCAGATACCAAGTAGAAAAAAATAGGTACGCCAGTCACAAATTCTAATGTGTGTAGCTTATTCGACCTTCGAGCTGATCATCTTGTTCCCAAGAGCTGAAAAAAAACAAAGGGAAAGAAAAGCCTTAATTATAGACAGTCACGAGTGCAATACATATCTTTGCTCTGCCTCGTCCGCGTCAGATACATCATGGAGATATAGTAGATATCGACAAAGATGACATCCCCACAATCTGGTACTCATTTGTAACTAGTGACTATATACAGACATACAATCAAGATACTACTACTTGTAGATAACGAGTCTCCGAAACACGCTTAAGCGTTTTGCATCTTGCTCCCTTTCTATTCCCTTGCCATCCTATTTGCTGCTGGCTTCCCGCTTTCCTTTTGTTTGTGTCTTGAATTCTTTTCGGTAACGGTACATCAGGCAGGAGTTCAGACCACCACCCACTCTGGTTGTAAGCGTTTCTTTCTATGAGATGAGAGCTTCAAGTAGTCCACTCACTCACTTACTTAACATCCTCTAAACTAGGCCACCCAAGACTTCATCTAGGCTGTCCGGGAAGATTGTCTGTCAGCTGGTAAGGCAAGCAAGTGCCTTTTCTTTGTACGTCCTACTCTGTACGTCCTACTCTGTGCGTCCTACTCGCCTACTCCTTACTTGGGTTTGAGCATGTACTTTGAGAATAGATGACTCTTAATCGTCCTTCCATCACCGTTGTTCTCATAATGTAACTGACGATCGACCACCCTCCCGAAAACGCATCATTCCCTAGTTTAACTATCACCTTTTCGTTCGGTAGTCCTGTTGATCATGTCCCTTTCATCGTTTCATTTTTTTCCAAATTCAAATCATCAAGGGTTAAACTACAATCTGTAAGCAATGTTAACAGAGGACGACGACTTGATTTTCAGGCTAGGTTCTAGGCTGAAGTTAGTCCTAAGACTAGATTATTGACTTAAACCCCACGGCCCAAAAAAAAAAAACAATTCTCAAATACCAGAAATAGCGAGATGAGCATTTTAGTAATATCTTGCTTGATGCGTATCTATCCCACCAGCTTGTTTTCTTTCTTTTTTTCCAAACTATTCAAATTCTCTCCCGGTCTGATAGTCGATCCCCCAAATAGCAAATCACATAGCTCGTCTAGTTAATTATCTTTCTGACGTTTTGGCTGGCTAGATCGACGGGCTTTTTTTTATCTTTCTCCCCCAGCTTCCAGCTTCCCCGACTAAAGCTGATGATTTGTTATCAGAATTACCAGCGCAGTTCGTTCTTTTCAGATGAGGCGTGGTGTGCTAATTTTCTATATTACCTCTTTTCGCCTTTTTCTATATGGTGGATTTACACCTATGAAGTTAAATGTCCTAAAATACACACATGTGATAGTGACCATATCCTATAAGAAAATGGACATATGTGACTGGGCTGAACTCTGCATCATATGAAGAAGGAGATGGAAAGGGGCATGGTCATAATAACCAACGAAAAGAAAATAAGAAAAGAGAACACAAACAAGACAAGAAACGAAAAGCGATCAGTTAGTGGACGGCAATGCTCATAATTGCTGATCCATAATGTGTCATTTTCCAGCTGTTGCTGAACTAGGGATTACATTTTACCTACTGATACATTCTATTCAGCACTGAATCGCTTCTTTCTCCCTTGGTATCAATCATTTGGAAGACTATCTATCGTTGCAATGCTTTCACTATCTCTCGCTCTTCTCCTCCTCGAGTCGCACTTCCGAATCTCTGTTTTCTCTTATCCGGCCTCAGAGTTTTGTCGTTTCCGGGCTTATAGTAATACACATATATGTATTTACCATGTATAAGACGCGAGAAGAATAAAATGCAATAGTATGACCCGTAATGGTGGGTTCAGCAGCCACACTGCCTTTCACCCACCTTATCTAGCGACTTGCTTACTGCTGTGATATGCATTATAGCCACCCCGTGCTATATAGTATTTGCATTCGTGTCTTTTCTCCATAAACCCTTCTCTTGCTCGGAGACCGTAGGACCAACCCTTCAGCTGTATATGTATATCCCAGTATAGTACATATATCCCCAATTCACTACACATGTACTATGGTGATCGGCTTCCGTGGCGATCAGCGTCTCTTCCCTCCGTCCTGTGGGTGTCAGAAATCCAAGACTACTACCATTATCAAAAGCCAAGATCTGGACCGCACTTTGGTAGTTTGGGTGCACCTGCCGACTGTGCCCCCCCCCCTTCCTTTCTCACGTTCTCAGAGATAGATTCACATTATCCAAGATATGGCTTGGTAGTATCTTGTATGTCTATGACAATTACACATATAGCTGTATCGCTGGTATAATCTCAAACCACAGCATCTTAAGTAGTTTGTGTAAAGTCACACTGCAGAACCAGGAAATCCTATGTAAGGAATCTCGCATGATATCAACTGAAAACATGCATGTGAAGCTCTCGCTTTGACCATCTATATCTCATTAACTTGATATGACGGACAGTAAGTTCGGATTGCCTCGTGGTATTGAAAAATGTGGTTAGTGACGTTAGTAAGTGAAAAGCAAGTTAATCTCGTAATCTTCATGTAACAAGAAAGTAATACTAGGGTTAAACAACCCTAATCATGGGTCTTGGAATCAAGTCTCTCAACTTTCAACTTTGTTGCGCTTCTTTTTTTTTTTTTGATACTAATTAACAACTAAAAAGAAGCAATCCTCTTTTTCCTGCCATGCCACTAGAATCTCTTGACATCAAAAACAAACCAGCTGGCTGGCTCTTTCAGCATCGTGGATAGCAAAAGTAAGACCCTGTTCCTTTCTTGACTTCAGCCTGAACACGGCAAAAGATTAACAACAATACAAGCTAGTCCGTGTTGTGACCGAGACTAGTGCCCTTTTTCAAAATCTTTTAGTTATTTCAATTCAAGAAAATGAAGTCTTGAGTGAGTGACTAATGCTGCTGTAGATCTCTCTCTTATCTTGTCAACCACTTGCTATTTTTTTTTGGGTTCTTTTTGGTGCATTATCCGTTCGTGTGAGAGACACAAGGGAACGGTATCACACAGATCTTGTATAGTTAGAATCCAGGCTTCCAAATAGTGACATTCACCTGTAAACAAGCACCTGAAGTTCCTACTACATATGTCTGAATAGAAAAACCCGGAGCTACGCCGTCACTATGCCGGAGGTAGAATATCGAAGGGGGGGCGTGATCGTCCAACCATATAACTGTATATTGTCTCTTTTTTTTCAGCTAGCAACGACCACCGGATGTCACAGGACGGAAATAATTGCGATTACTATTTAACACCGTGAGTCCATCCAACATTTTTTGTCTTGGCTGGGCCAAGCTGTACTGACAGGCATATCTGGAAGTATCAATTACTGTAAGTAGTGAAATTTGACTCAAATGGCATGGCTTTTACGTACTTGTACGTCTAGTTTTTTTTTCATCTTTGGGTTGATAGTTCTATAGCCCACCTGAGCAGCACATCAGCCACTTATTTTGTGGTGGCATTTCGACTGTTGCACGGATCGAGAGCTGATTTGACATATTGTTCTGTAGCTGGGCTATTTCTATCTGATTTTTGCATGTGTTCCCCTTAGAGAAATGACCTATGACAACCAACTAGAAAAGAAAAACTGCCAGAACAGGTAATAAATCAAGATCAAAATTACTTAACACTCGCACTTTCTTTCAGCAGGCCTTTGTCGTAGCTTTTATGGCTTGGTTTCTCTTTTATTTTCAGCTGCTTCGGTCTCGGCAAGTTGATAAAACAACAACCTAAGGAAATGACAGTGGAATACGAAGCTACTAACAAATCACAAGCAGCGACCGATAGGAGCTATTGGGGGGGGGGGGGGGAAGACAGCTAAATATATATATATACTTGAGAAGTGGGTGTGATGTAGTCCGAAGCTGAATAACTAAAACCAGCGTCACGCAGAAGAAGATCTAGCCGCATAACGGCAAACAGAAAAACCAAACCAAGCTTTATTTTATTTCTCAGCTTATCAATGCAATTATGACATAGTAGAGTTCGGTCACAGTAAGATAAAATAGAACAATGTTTTTTTCATGTGACGACCTGTCCATTTTTTCAAGCACGGTTAATGCAAGTTCAAGAAGATAAAATGGATGATGGTGAGTGAATCTTTGATTGATATCAACTGTCCACTGAGTCACCATAGTCATATGCGGTCATATTTCTGCCTTGGGCCATTCATTGACCCGTTACTTTCTCTTAATGTGTATCAGCTAACAGGCTTTAATCATCATCTCATAGAGTAGACACATATCACTATTATTGCTATCGACGGGGACTTGACCGGTCGCCCGTGCTTTGCCTGGTTTGTTCCGTTTTTGGCCCAACACGGTAAACCAGGTACCTTATATATCCTTCTCTCTATTCGTAGCCACTCACTTTCACTGAGCTCAAAGCCAAAAGAATCCACGACTTCAGCAGAGAAGGGGCCATGTAAGAAAATAGACAAATTCTACCACCACTATCACACCTGAACACCGTAGACGAGACAAAGCCGTGAGCCACACTCCGGGCCGGGTATGTAGTTCCGTAGCCGTCTGTTCTTTCAAGCGAAAAAGCGAAATTAAAGCATACCTGTACAGATATATGGTACACTGGAGCTAAAAGAATAAACATTGAAAAGGGCCTGTGGCAAAGTCATACACCCCTTAAGTCATGTAAGACACCTGCCTAGCATGCACAAGTAGTAGACGGGAAGACATTCAAGACATATGACAGTAGTTACTGACAGATTCAGCAGCTCTGGCAAAGACACGCATATATGCACATAGAAGAAGATAGGTAGGCAGCCCTAGAGAAATAAAAGAGCTTATGAGAGAAAATAAATTGGGAAAAAAAGTAGATCAGCACTAGACAAACTCATCGTACGACCTATTCTGCTGACCGAATTCAAGGCTCTCCAACACAGGAAACAAACACCATATAATAATACCTCATCGATCGTGAGAGAATCGTAGCATGTCTTGGCCTATCTGGCCCAAGACGTGAATCGGTAAGCTGGCATTGTAAGTTATTGCTTGCTATCCGACCACGTAGCCATATAACTCTACTAACTGATATTGAAGTCTAATAGCGGAGACCCTGCATAGAATTTGATTTTTGATGCTTTTCCATGCCCTAGAATAGACCTATCTGGCATGCCGTCTCGATAAGGACACTTTCTTCGAGCGCGGCACTTACGCCGGCTATAGCGACTCAATAGGGGGCTAGATTGCTCTATTGTTTAGGCTTATTTAGCCCTTCCGTGGTATACAATCTTGTGCACAACTATATAATCTCTTCTCGAACCTTGATGACTTCTTGCAAGCTAAATGTCACGATACTTGCGACGATCTATAATGCCCCTAGTAGACGAGGCAACGTCAGCTCTATATACTGGCGTGATGTATGTCCATTGCCCTGCCGTTATTAAGCTGAAACTATAGAATACTTACGCTATTCCTGTTTCTAGTATGTATGCTACTGTATCTTTTCTTAGTGACACTTTTTCTGTGGCTTTGCTTAACATGTCTAACGGACAGGAGACCCCAAGAGTTTGGTATCCCTAGCTTCTATATATATCGGCACAGAGACTGGCCTGTCGGATCACTCCGAGACTGTCTATCCATACATCTACACCACCATCTTTCTATGATGATAATGGATAGACAAGCATTGCTGTTTCCAGTGTCTCGAGGGCAACACATCCCACTGAGATAATTCCCGCTTTTCCTGCCTCGAAGGGATGATGTAGCCATATTTTATTGATGCCCAGAGCCACTGAAGAATCTCATCGAGACAATAGCAAAGAGCTTCGTATTATGGAGTATGCTACTCATTAGCTACGATCAATGACGCCCAATGGAAGAAGTATATATGTATATTCATAGTGGCACTAAGACCCGCTAGCAGGCCTTCAAAACAGTCCCGCTGAAGCATCTGGTAACTTGATGATCATTAAAACAAACAATACATACCATCACCATCCAAATGAAACTTAGTATATGTCTACGGCCGTTAGAAACAAACGGGCCGGCCCATGTATCCTAGTTTGACTATCCACAAGTTATTTAGCCAATGGTAGCTGCAAACCACCCAAAGCTTGACAAGAATGATGACTTTCTGTCGTGATCAGTACCGTGGAACAGGGCGGGGTAGGCCTGATGAAAAGAAAAAGCGAATTAATCAACTTAAACCTTCTTGTCAGACTGGTCGCTGTGCCTGTGGCTCGTGATAGGAAGGGTTTTACTTCTCAAAGTTACTTCTCAAAGTCAATGATCAAAAGGGGGGTTAACTCATCACCCTCTTTTTTCTCTTGTTCCTGTTGATCGAAACAATTTAACGAGTCGATCATCTACATCATCGCTTCCCTTCCTCTATGAGGAGATACCATGTTCTGAAGGGAGTTAGGCTATATCTGACATGCGATTCGAAGGTGATGCTGAGACAGAGTCAAGTATAGGATCATGGCTAATCAGTTGATATAGCATTTATTTGCCACACAAAGTCTAGGGCTTCTTTAAGGCTATTCACGGGACCAACTATCAAGGCTTCAGTCTCGATGTATATTATCATGACGATCGGAACTTTACATGCGTTTATGGAACTACTTGGATTGGGAGTGTCAAAGTTTATAGGGGCATATATCATATGATATGTCTATCCTGATTGTTGATATTTCTATGTTTTCGTATTCTGATTCATTACAATACTTTCCAGTTCATCATGTGCTGGATTGGCTACTGTTCTGACATCCTAAAACATCGTCGTCTTCGATGACTTGCTCAGCGAGAATGCCTACTTGAACCATGTCGATAGTTTGCCGCATGATCAAACAAGCTAGTATAGTATCTATAAAATATACGAAACCAGCTTCTCTCTTTCTTAATCGACTTGATATGTTTAAATCGTGATCGTATCAATCAGTGGTCTAAATAGTCGTTATGTTTGTTACGCAACCATGTGATATCTCTCTCAACCCTCAACTGCTTAGGGTTTATTGTGGCACAAATATCCCTGGGGTCAGAAATACTTGCTCGCTTTGTACAGGTACATTGGGCATTAATGTGAACTAGGCCTAATGAAGCCTATTGGGCAGGGTCCCCACCATCCTTCTTAACAGAATTAAGTGTAAATAATACGCATGTAATGTTAGTGAAGACTGTCTGTCAGGTCAACATAGAAAACAAGAGCATCGTGATATTATATCTGTAGGAACTTGGATGGCTGTTACCTTGTATGGGTTGTGACCTTCCTTGGAATTGGGTTAATAGCTTAAATTTCTTGTTTACGCAAGCCTTCATTTTCTCGCACTCTGAAATTCTCAAGATCTAACTTACATAAAACATAACCCCCCCCATCATACAATTTTTGTTTTGCTTCGTAGAGTTCGTTATTCTATACGACATTTATTATAACCTCGAACTAGTGTCACATAGCAGTATCAGTATCTTGCTCTCGTTCCTCGTCAGTCCATCTTGGCTACAAAACGTGCTCATTGTTTCTCAATAGAACACTATATTTACGAAACACCATTATTATTGTCAAGATTCTTGGCCTTTTCTCATTCGGAATTCAAATAAAAACCGATACTCACAACAGACTTAAATACAATCTAGCTGCCTTCTTTTCAACAACTTTTGATATCTTTTCTAGCCCAGTGAGTAGATCTCCTCTCAACCATCATATACATCCCAATATCTCATGATCTGCATTGCATCGCATATTTACTACATTTACTTCCACATTATCTCGAGCTACCCTTGTATTGACTTTAATTCACCATGAGTCCAGTATTTGCCCGTCACGGCTCCGAAACCGCAACCATGGACGACATGGACACCTCCAGCACAACTACCACATCCGACAGCAGTATGGACATGACCTTTGTGAACTCATACACCACTGCCCTTTTCACATCGTCGTTTGCGCCCTCTAACAAAGGCCAATACGCTGGAATTTGCATCTTCTTGATCGTGTTGGCGATTATCGGCCGCCTCCTCGTTGCTGCCAGGTCTAAGCTAGAGAGCAAATGGGCCGAACACGATCACAACCGCCGCTATGTTACCGTGGCTGGTAAGGCTAGCCTCGAACAGCAGATCTCGAAGGATGAGAGCGCACGAGATCTAGTACTCTCGGAAAATGGCGTTGAACAGAACGTTAAAGTCGTTGAGCGCAAGGGTCCTGTACCACGGCCTTTTAGGCTTTCGGTTGATCCGGTGCGGGCAGCCATGGATACCGTCATTGCTGGTGTCGGATATCTTCTGTAAGTCTACCCTACTAAGCTCTTTGCGGGCACATCAAGTTCTTCAAAACTAACATTTTTCTCTCTGTAGTATGCTTGCTATCATGACTATGAATGTCGGCTACTTCTGTTCCGTTCTTGCTGGTATCTTTGTGGGCACACTGATTGTTGGCCGCTTCATCAGCAACGATTCTTCTTACCACTAAGTTCGTTCGTGATGATATTAGCATAAGCTATGTATAATCAGGTTTCTTTTCTATTCTTTCTGCGGTCTAGTCGTTTCCATTTTTCTGTCTAACATCCGGAATATAGTGTGCTAGCACGCTTACTCAAACACTTGTCTAGCCATCCGCCTGGTATATTGTTGATTGATATCCTACCCAAACGAGGGTTTTACCCTTTGATTATCTTGTCTATTCATATTTTCCCTCTCTATACCCTCAGTATAATATTAGAAGCCACATATAGAGGCTCAAAATTAGATTTTTTTCCTTGCTCTATCGACTTTTGGAGTAGAGCATCTGAATCGACGTGATATCATTGTACCCTTTATCTTGTTTTACTGATAACTTGCTCAATTGTGTTGTTCAGAATAGGACATATCTTACTGAAGGTACCAGTACATGGACTGGTCCGTGCATAAAAACATGCTCAAACCCTCTCAGCTGCATAACGCCACATGTGGCTTTTTCAAGACCCTATTCTTTACTGCTTTCATGACACTAGGGTTACGGACATGATTATACATACATGTACTTCTGTTTAAGCTTAGATTCTTGTTCTCAGTTTTGCGTTGTATTATCTACCATGTTTCAATGCTAACCGTAAGAGCTTGTTTGGCAAGTGTGCAGAGTGTCGTCGATGATTGAATCTAGTGGGCATTTCTCAACCCAAAATACTTTATTTAGCTTCTTAATTTCAATGTGTTTTTTTTTGAACTTTTTTGTACGTATATGCGTCCTCAGCTTTGGGCTAGTTCTAGTTATACTCACATCTTTCAAGATGACCTTGGTTTCTTTTTTTATCTAATTATTACATATATTTCAAATTGCAATAAACAGTGTACCTTTCTCAAGATTATATATCTTTACACAGCAGAAGGTTGGCCTTTGGTCTTTTTTTTCTCGCTACTTACAGATATGTCTTATTTTCCCGCCAGGAAAAGGAATCCTCGCTTAATGAATGATGCATGCTTATGATGTCAGCTTACAGATGGTTTGTTGCATACAATTAACTAGTATTGCATAAGTGTAACACTAGATATTGTGAGATGAACTCTAATACTGCGGAATATCGAATAGGGCTACTACATATATAATAATGGGTTAACTAGCAACTTTTGACATCAACTGACCAATGAAGACAAAGTATCGAGTAGATTTTCAAAGGATCTGCCTATTGTTAAGAAACGAAACTTGAGATATCGATAGTCTTGTTCGCCATTGGATTAGTGAGTATGTTGTCTTATTCAACCCATCACCAGGCCATCTATTTCAGTTTGAAATTGGTTCATCACACATCTATATATCAACGTGTATTATACATATAGACGCGCGTTGCATGTGTGTATCTATTCATACGAGCCAATTGAAAGTGTTGCTATCTTTGTTGGTTGTCCGGATAAAACAAATGGTTGCTTACATACATCTGCATGATGAACTGTTTCCTATACGTATGTAAAATCCGAAAGCCCTAGAATATCAATACGGCTACAGCTGAACACCCTTGGTTGTAAGGAGCGTGTAAGCATCCTGATTGCGTACACATATATGTGGCTGGAGCTAAAGAACTTCATTCTTTGCTTTTTGTTGTCTTAACTCCCTTTATCCCATCACATTATGGCATTCAACAACATACAGATATATCCTTTGTTTGAACGAATAACGGCCTGTTCCTCTTCTGGCCACCCTTCTTTGGGCTGTAGATATAGAGACAGGCTCACTTATAAAAACCACCACCGTATCCTAATCTAGTCTCTTTTTTTCTTGTTCTACAATAGTCCAAGCCATCAACATAAGTTTATTTGCTTACGCCCTTTTGTCTTCATTCATTTCTTCACCTCTTCATTTTGATAAACCACAACTTTAATTATTGTATTCTTCTGTTATAAATAAAAGGGATAATCAGATCAACCAATCCATTATCTAATTCAGAACGTCCCGTTCCTGCCTCACATCAAGCTTCTATCTATTGTGGGTCACTTTGTTGTACAAGACTGGTAGGTGATTGTCCTCCTGCTACTAAATATGCATCTTTTGAAACTTCAACTACTATTCACTTCATTTAGCCCATGCCCATGATCTCGTTCTGCTATTCGATATGAATTCATCACTCATTGGTCCTTATATTAAGCTAACCTGCAACTAGATTTGGATCTTATCCTTTCTCACAGCTTTCATAGCACAAATTGTCTATTGCTCCTCTAAACCCGCTTGTACCTCTTTACCTTCTCATATTTTCGTCATGTCTACTCTAAGCTCAGAAGCAGCAACCACTACTCCATGGAAGCCAGACCCAGAGTTTATAAAGAGTGTATCTTCCATATATACTGCCCGCCACGTAGCTCCCAAGGTTCCTTTCAACGCGTCATTTGTGCGACGCCAGCTCCTCAATGCCACAGCCATGATGCTACGCTATAGCCGTACTACCAAGCTTGACCCACGTGTAGAAAAGAAGGCATACACTATAACCTCCTCAATGGATGCTGCTGAACTGCAGATTTTCCACTACTGGCGTAATGACAAGACAAAAGGCCATGCTCCAACCCCAGCAATTGTGCACTTCCATGGTGGTGGCTTCTTATCATCAAGTGTTGAAATTCTCGAGGAGGGTGCCTTGCTATATGTTGGGGAGACAGCTGTGCCGTATTTCAGTGTGGGATATCGCCTGGCCCCAGAAAAGAAATATCCTACCCAGCACAACGATTGTTGGGATGCCCTAAAATGGGTCTATGCCCAGGCTGCCGAGCTCAATATCGACCGAAACCGCATTGCTGTCATGGGCGAGAACAATGGTGCTGGCCTCGCCTTGTCTGTGGCCATGCGTGCGCGTGATGAGGGCATCTCACCACCACTGGCCAAGCAGATCCTAGTGTATCCCATGATAGATGATCGTACGGCTTGTAGGTCCCCAGATCCTATGATTGCTCCTGTGGCTGCCTGGACACATGATGACATCAAGTGTGGGTGGCATTCTGTGTTGCCTCAGGAGCCTGGAAGTGACGATGTTCCTGTGGCTGCAGCGCCAGGTCGTGCTACTGTTGAGGATCTCAAGGGATTGCCCCCAACATACCTGGATGTTGGTGTGATTGATGAGTACAGAGAGGAATCCTTTGATCTGGTACAGAAGCTGCTGAAGGCAAGTGTTATGACTGAGTTTCATTTGATTGATGGCCATATCCATGCTGGCGAGTTTCTAGCAGCGGAGACTAAGAAGGCAAAGCAAATATTGGCACTAAGACAGATGGCAATGCTTAGTTTCTAGGTTGATACTTAATACGCACGATATCACAGTTTAAAGTGATATGTGAATCATAGAAGTAGCACACAAAGAGGATAGCAGGGTTAGTTACATAGCAGTAGCCTTACGGCTACTAGAGTAGTATAAATTGATAACTATTTGGAAAAATGAAATACCATACAGTGATACCATTGTTATTAGTCGTAAATCTTTGACATTCATTCTGAAGAAGATTAACAGATAAAAGATATATAACTATTTTGGGGAAATAGTGAATGAGCACTTGGTAACAAGAGGAGACAAAGAAAATGCATGCAAGTATATATTTCAAATCAATAAAAAGGGAGCCCAAATAATATTTAGCAGGAATCTATACTGTTTGTAGCATACTCTTTACATAGCTATTCTTGCTCGATTTACACCGACTACCTTTTGCATAAAGAAGATCAAAAAGTATCCTATGAAGTCTAGTACTGTAACCATTGAAAAGGGGATATACAGAAGCATTCATACCGATTACCAAACAGACTGGGGTAGTGGAGCTCGGTCTTGACTCCAATATCTTAACTCTGTCCAGAGAGGATGACCGAAGACAAAGCATCAATCCAAGCACTGGGGTTTGTGCAATATCAATTCCAAGGTGCTCAATAGCTTGTTGGATAGAACTCCTGGCCTCATTCTTGAGGGAAGGTGTATATCTATCATTAGCTCTATTCTTGACTTGAACCAATATACAGCCCATATGAGCAGAATGCTCTGCTGACTTGGGAATCCAGACCGGTATCAGAATATCCGCACCAGGAGTACCCCAAGGTAGAAAACATGCACAGCACCTGTTGTACAGGTAGAACATGTTATCAGGAGTAGGCCTTCCTGAGTCGGAAACAAACCGAAGAATTCGATTGAAGAAAACTCTTCCTGTACAGAGTGAGGCAGGCATTTCAGATAGTATGCTCTCATGGAAATCTGCACCAAAAAGGGTCTCTAAATAGTGACTGAGATGGAGTGGGCTTGGTACAAACTCATCCTGAATTGACCCCCTATCAAAGGCAAGTAAAAGTATCCAGCTAGCAACAAATTCACCAGCATCACTAATACTGACAAACCCGATATCCAAATTTTCTTGGAAGTTTACTAATGCCTCAATAAGTGTATCTCCAGATAAGTGATAGCGAGCAGCCATGGCCAGAATTGGTTCTGGGGGCTGGCAGATATCGATATGCTCACGATCTTCAGAGATATCCACAATGTACTGCATCCAGCCAGAAACTAGTTTCTGACAATACGACTGATGGCGAACCTTGAAACTGATACGGTTCAGTAGAAGTGCTAGATATCGGACACTGCTGAAATGATTCTTTCTGGAATCAATGAGGCGTGTTGGATCAAGTTTCGTTTTAGCAAGATCAATACAAAAGTTCATATGATGATCTGAAGAGGCCTTGTCTGGAGTCCTAGCGTATGCACCAAACATTGGTCGACTACATGAGAAGAGGCTTTCCCATGTTGTTTCTGGACGATCGAGATTGGAGTCTAATTCTTTTGATCTGAAAAGATTTAGAGAATGGAACTTGAAAAATGGCTCAAAAAGCTTTTTAGTTGTGGAGTCATCAGATGGGACCTTTTGGCTAGGGTCCATAAAACTTGGGGGTGAGAAGTTTGAGACTTTAGAGGAAGTATCCATCAATAAAGTAAAAACATTTACACCCAGTTTTCCAGTACCCAAATTACGGAGTCCTGTTCGCAATGATCTAAAGGGGAGAGTCTTGTCGTTGACTATGAGATTTCGCGCTTCATCAAAGGCAAAGACGAAATCAATGCTATGACCTGGGGAAGAGGAAGAAGAAGAGGAAGAAGAAGAAAGAGAAGAAAGAGAAGAAGATGCAGAATTGTGGCTTTGAGAAGACAAGTGCGACATTAGCTCAAAGTTCTCAAAGGCAAGGGCCTCTTGCAAAGTATCTTTGTAGAGAGGGTCAAGGTCGATTTCAATGGTAGCAGTTTCTTCTGAAGAATACTTGAGCAACTCATAAATCTTGTCCTGGAAGTAGATATGCTTTTCGTCGACCTGGAGATCCCAAAAATCAGAGGCAGGGACTCCTAAGTTTCTAAGGTAGCTGGCAATACAAAGATGGCGTTTGAGTGTTTTGAGCAGATGGTCTTCTAGTGACAACCTATCTTCGTGAAATTTGGCTGCATAAGCATCAGCACTTCGAGTGCGGCGGGGAAAGCCTCGATGCTGATTCGGTGCTAGACAAATGTATATAACATAAATGCCATGAGCTTTTGCCAACTGCTTTACTGTGAATGACTTTCCAATACCTGATGGGCCTATAACCGAGGTATATGGAGAAAGAAATTCTTTGGGGGCACTTGTCCAAGTTGTGAAGCAATTGTTGATATGGTTCAACAGAGACAAACTATTCGTTATGAAACTGCCAGATGACACTAGTTCTTCTCTATCGAATGCATGCTTGGTGATAGAACTCACTTTCTCTGTGCCTTGGTCAGATATGTTGAGAAAGATCTTGATTGTGTCTATTATCTCTGGTAAAAGAGACATGTCAGGAAGACCATGAATAGTGGGGCATTTCGGTAGCTTTAGGAAGACGCTTATCTGAAAGTCAACATCGCTACTAAATGTAGCCAGTGAGTTTTCGGAAAGACTGTGCGAGGACTCAATGTCAGTCATAATCATCCTCCAAAAAGCCTGAATATATTCAACATGTTTTCCACTGGAGACTGATGATGCGATGATGGTCAGGACACCCGGTTCAAGTTGATTGTAGTCCCAACTGGAGAGTGATAAAACGTCTTCCAAAGTCTTGCATGCTCTGAATGGCGCAGAAATGCGTTTGAAACGATTCGATTTTTCCATTTCCAATATAGGGTATAGGTCTTATACATGTGGTTAGCAATAATCCTAAAAATCGGAAGGTAAAACTGAAAGCTAAGTTGATATATAAATACCTCTTCTTCTTCTTAGCCTATAGATTTATCAGTGGGTGGCTTGAATAGCCTGTAGTACAATTCAATACCATTGATTTTTTGCATCAATCAATAACTGGTACCAAAGGCCCTCCGTAACAGCAAGAATGCCCAGAGAGCACAATCTGTTATATATGCTAAGGCTCCTACGGGCGCTATCATAGGTCTTAATCTCAATGCCAAAGAGAATTAGGCTCTAACGGTGGAAAAGCAAGCTAAACCTCAGGTGTATCTGTGAATATGGCTATCTACCAACATAAATAGTGCAAGGCGAAGGCTTGGGAAGGTATGGTTGATTAGCAGGTAATCTAATAAATGGATTCGTTGGGTTTGGAGGACACACCAGAGTGATTGTGTAGCTAGAGTTCAGTTAACAGAGTGTAAGGTTGATGGCCAAAGCAGAAGATTGGTGAGATTAGGTCAAAGGTGATTTTTTAGGGTAAAAGAGCAACTCTTGATAATTTGATGGGATTTTGTGTACCTTTGGTTTGTTTATCTCCATCAGTCAATCCACATTTATCCCAACAACATATCTGCTACATCATGTGACTGGGGTTTAAGTCGATGGCAATTACTTAGATCAAACGGAAGCAGTTAGCTCTTACATCTCTTAAAAATTATGATACAAGGCAGTGTGTATAAAGATTTTATGTTATGATTGTAGCTGTTGATGCTGTTATCGCCCCCCCCCC
>RHLR01000242.1:0-28770 GCA_009806335.1 Davidsoniella australis | reverse complement strand
CCCCCGGCTTCGCAACTAGCACGGCCGCGCCTGGAATATCACAAGCCAAAAAGAACAAAACACACAGCTAACATGTCTTTTCTCATCCTACTAGACCAGAATGCAAGTTCTCAGCCCTACGTCATCGGCTGTCTACAACGGCGTCGTCCACGGCACCTACAGAATAGCTTCCACCGAAGGCGTACTCAGCTTATGGAGAGGCATGACTAGCGTGATCGTCGGTGCCGGTAAGCGCAGTCCCGTATCACATGCAATATATCCAGAGTCCATTGGCTAATCGCACACTCACATGTACATCCATATATAGGCCCGGCGCATGCTGTCTATTTTGCTACCTACGAAGCCGTCAAGCACGTCATGGGCGGCAACCAGGCTGGTGTCCACCACCCGCTCGCCGCTGCCACTAGTGGTGCCTGTGCCACCATTGCCAGCGATGCTCTCATGAACCCCTTCGACGTCATCAAGCAGCGCATGCAGATGCATAATTCACGCCAAATGTACCGCTCCATGACCGACTGTGCCCGCTATGTCTACCGCAAGGAGGGCATCGCCGCCTTCTACGTGTCGTACCCTACGACTCTCTCCATGACAGTGCCGTTTACCGCTCTCCAGTTTCTCGCCTACGAGTCCATATCGACCACCATGAACCCCACCAAGAAGTACGATCCCTTCACTCATTGTACTGCGGGTGCCGTTGCTGGTGGTTTCGCCGCTGCCCTGACTACTCCTATGGACGTCATCAAGACTATGCTCCAGACTAGGGGCACTGCTACGGACGCTGGCCTGCGCAATGTTAACGGCTTTGTGTCTGGTTGCAAGCTCCTCTTTGCCCGTGAAGGTGTAAAGGGTTTCTTCAAGGGTATCGGACCTCGTATCCTAACCACCATGCCTAGCACTGCTATCTGTTGGTCGGCCTATGAGTTTTCCAAGTAAGTATTATCTATTACCTCTCACTTCTCGAGCAAATAATAAAGCATATGCTAACCGCTACCAGGGCCTATTTTATCAACCGCAACGATAGATCTTAACCATACACCAAGATTATCTCTCCTATAGAAGGATATTTCAAAAAAAAAAATTTATCGTGGAAATTAGGGGGGCTTTCAGGTTTGAATCAGGCCTAGGAAAGGGCGAGTGAGAATACCTACAGTGATAAAAAAAGACCCCCCCTCCAATGTCTGTTTTTTTCTTCTTCTTGTATATACCTCACCTTCGTCAAAGGAAAAAGGCGAAGGAGGTTGCCGACGGTGGCTAAAACCGACTTGTCTTAAACAATAAATATCATCAAATATTACCATCATTATTGTATATCTTAGCATATACATGTCTACCACACAACAACAGTTACACCCATATGTGTACTATTTTGAACTTGAAGCTAGGGCCCTCGACAAGATTGGACGTATATTTTATTTATGAAAAGAGAATATATTTCGAATTTATTGGGGAGGGGGGAGATAGATGATGTGAGTGCAGTTGTTCCTTCCTTTCTCACATGCAACCCACCAATAGTATATATATGAATATATATTCCCTTTTCTACTTAGCCAAACTTTGAGGTTCCTCTTCAGTACACAGTTATATATCCCGTCAGAACTTGTTCCCATAGAGTTACTAGCTCATGACCGTACCAGAAGAAGAGACTTAACAACTAAGAAAAAAAAATGGTCAAGACGTACAAGAAAAAGGTAGTTGTTGAAGTTCCAACTACCAAAGATGGAAAGTGATATCAATATATCCACTACTGCTCGCCTCCATACACAACCCTAGTCAGAGATGTCATAAGAGGGAGACCAGACTAGTGTGATAAATGTCTATCATATCCAGCATTTGTTTTGTTTTGTTTGGGTGATTTGTGACTTTGTCTTTCTCATTTTCTATCATCTCAAAGAAATTACCGGAAACCACCACTGAAATGGAACTGTTGGCGAGCACCACCGCCACCAGGGAAACCACCACCGGGGAAGCCCTGGAAGTTGAAGCCAGCGAAGGGGTTTCCACCAGGATGACCGTGACCACCACCGCCAGATTGGTCGTTCGGGTCATCACCATTGTCGAATCTCTGGCGCAGTTCGGGTGTGCTCAGAACTTCGTAGGCCTCGTTGATAGCAGCCATCTTACTCTCGGCTTGTTCCTTGGTGATGCCACGCTTGATGGCCTTGTCGGGGTGGAATTCTTTGCTCTTGGCGCGGTATGCCTTTTTGATTTGACGTTCGTCGGCGTCGTTGGGCACGCCGAGGACTTTATAGTAATCCTTCGTCTTGCTCCGCTTAAGAGCGACTTGAGCTTTCTGGAGTAGACGCTGGACCGTCTCGCCTTGGCCGGGATGGGCTTCGTTGGCCTTAGTCAACTTGCGCACGGCATCTTCGAAGTCTTCGGCGTCCATGCTCTTCTTAGCTTCGTAAAGAAGACCGTAGAGTGAGTTTTCGTTATTGGCTAGAGCCTGAGGGCAGTAGTTTTCGACCTTCTTGCTGCTCGACTATATTTCACAATTCAGCTGTTAGTGTTTGAACTTGCGTTGGGAGTAGTTTCGGGTGTATAAATCTTACATCATAGTATGCCCGGCAGATTTGTTCTACCATACGATTGTGAAGCTTGTTCTGGAGACCAGATGACAGGATACCATCCTGTTGCAATTCCTTGACAGTGTCCTCAACCTCGGCCAACAAGCCGGCGTCTTCGCCGCTAGGAACTAGATTTTTAACACCAGTGGAAGAACGGCCACCATCGATATGCTTCATGGCCTTATTGATGTTCTTATGCAGATTTTTCATAGCACGGCGCTGTCTCATGCAGACCTTGGAGTCTGGATCAGAGTGCAGGCACTTGCTGATCTGCTTAATGCCATCATCCATATTGTCCATGGCGAAGAATGAGAGCGCCGCGATGATTTGGTGTGGCCGGGTATCGCTTGGGCGGATATGCAGTAGCTGCTGAAGATCGGTCATGGCCTCCTCCAGGTCGCCTCTTTCCACACGGCACTTGTAGCGTGCTTCTCTGAGGGAAGCTGCCCGGGATGCCACAGAGATGGCAATGGTCAGATCACCAATACAGGCAGACCAATCGCCGTTCTCGCCGGCAGCAAGACCCGAATGGGCAGCAGTGGCCGCAGCTTCTAGTTCTGCGAGCTCCGGGTCAGAAGCCGTTTTTTTGGGCCTTCTTGTATTCTTCGCGGGCGCATCCCAGTCTGCATTGCGGGATTTGATCTTGGCCAGCTGGAGATGCGCGCCCTCGAAGCCCGGGCGCAGAGAGAGCACTTGGTTGAAGTCTTCGGTGGCCTGGTTCACGCGGCCCAGCGACAGGTAGGTTGTCGCACGCTTGAAAATCGACAGATAGTTGGATGGATCGCGCGAGATGGCGGCGTCGTAATATAGTAGCGCATCGGTAGTTTTGCCTCCGGATAGGTGCGTTTGAGCTGACAATAGCAAGGAGGACACGGGAAGGCCTTCGGGGATATCTTGCGCCGACAGGGCGCAGACCGGCTGCACCAGGGCGGTGATTGCCAGTACAGCAAACTGGGGCAGACTCAGATGCATGGCGAGGATAGTAGTCGAAGACGAGAGGCAGCGACGAGGAGGTTAGAAAAGGATAAGCCGGTAAAGATGAGAAGCGAAGAGGAAATGGGGCCTTAGATGTCCGATCTTAGAGGTTCTATCTTGGAAGTCCTATGACGACAGAGGAAGCGAAAGTGAGAGGATCGACCTTATCCGAAAGCGAGAGCAGATTGATTGAGGGAATATAAAAACGATAGTCAAAGGGAAGAGAAAGAATCTCGCAATGGGTCTCAAATAAGACAAGTCACGGCTATCAAAGCACAGCCCGCAACGTATCTGTAAATAGCTGTGTAATAAACGAAAAGACAACTTTCCCCAGTCCAAGTTGAAGCCAGGAACAACATTAATGCAAGGCCCGGCTTATAATCGAGACCCTGTTTCGTTCCAGACTTTGGGCCACATTGAACTTAGTCGAACTTTAGCCCATATAACTAACTACGTACTAAACAATTAGATTAGTAATATTCTGGCTTGGTCGTTTGTGTTAGCGAGCACCAGAAATGCGGGTCCCCTTGGCTCGGGCCAAGCCTATTGCAGCTGTTATGGAATTTTCGAGATACATCCAGACATGGTATTTCTTGATTGCTAGATCGCAGTCTCCAAGCATTGATGGTACTTATGGAGTCGGGTTTGATATGATGCTACAAATAGAAGTTTCAAGCTTGAGATCTCGTTGTATCGATCTTACAGTGTTGCATTCGGCCACAATCTGCGCCATTATTACTGCTCCCTCTAATTGGCGCAACTTGTGACATGACTCAGTTGGCCACAAACCCTTGCTAACCCTTCCTTATGTCAGTACACATTATGAACAAGTTGTTATTTGGGATAGCTTGATGAAAGGATGTCATTGATCAGCGATCGCGGGTTTTTGATACTCATAATCCGATTTTTTTGCAAGACGATGCCTACATACGTATATATAACTCTCTTTTAGCACCATCAGAATGTCACATCTTCTTCCGACCAACGCCATCTTCTCCCCCTCTGTACGTCGCATAGCCGCCTCGACCGCACGCGACTGGGGCTTCGTCGACGCCTGGCTAGCGACACACTACCGCGCCACGATCGGCCGAGCCCCGCCCAACTTTGAGCGCAACCCCGAAACCCTCAAAGCCCTACTCGCCCTAACGACCCTCAACGAAGCCGCCGACGAAGACCGTGAGGCCGTTGCTACTATCGAAGCCGCTGCGCTAGCCGAGCTGAAAGCTGTACCGCAACCCGCTGAAGAACCGCTCTGCGATGCGTTGTTGGATGCGGTGGAAAATTCGCTGACTCGTGAGGGTATCGTGGCTTTGGATGCTATGGCGGCTCTCGCTGTTTCGACTGGGACGGCATTGCCCACTGCTGTGTCGTTGGGCCATTCAATCGTTGATCTACAGGCTCAGTTGTTCGAGTTGGAGCAAATGGATGCGCGGGTTGATATACTCCAACAATATATTCAGGAGGAAGCATCACCGAGCGCCGATGCTTTACTCGAGGAACTTGATGCTGAGAACTACCAACAACCACCAGAATTAGCCCGTCAGAATCTCGAAACTCAACGAAGACTCAAGGCTGCCGCCGCTAGACTCCCCGAATTACAGGATCGCGCTGCTTCGGCTAATAAACATCTAAAGCTGGAAGATACCCCGTCTCTCGATTATGTGCTCAAGCAGGAAGAAGAGTACTTGCGTCTATTCGCTATCAAAAAAGAACTCGATGCTCATAGACAGATATTCCATGGCTTGCCGACTGATATAAATGTTGCTCGTGAGGAACTTCAGAATCTACAAAACGATCTTCGATATAAAACTAGAGAGCGAGATGCTTTGTTCGAGAATCTTGTTGAGAAGGAGACACCACGAAAACAGAGATAACTAATACTTGATATTCACGACGAAATGTAAACGTGAGGCTAATACATTTGCCTTCATGATACCCATAACCTTGTGGCCTCGGCCAAGTAGTAATGAACTTATATAATAATAGAAGTCTAAGGATATATACGTAGAGAATGGACTATAATACGCCATGGAAGGATATAATAATGACTACAAAATAGGAGACAAAAGAAACTCGCGTGCTGAGCGACCTGTATGGTTAGTTTCTTTTTGCTCTGCTAGCCACAGCACCACCTAGACGTCCAAACTGCCGACCAAGTCCCGATCTAGGTTTTGGCGCCGGCGCACTAGGTGCTGGCCCAGAATCACGACCCGATGCAATGTGAGTGCCAGCCCTCTCACGACCCTTGACATCATCGACCTTCATATCGGAAAAGCCCATGTTGTAGCTGTCACCGACATCACCTCCAGAGCCTTTTTGGGCGCGTCGTGCCTTATCTTGGACACTTCGGAACTTTTCTAGAAGTTCACCCCAACGAATACTGTTGTCTTCTCTACCCTTGAGTCTAGTTGGACGATCAAAGCTACTAGATGCCGAGTTTTGGGATGACGTCGCACTGCATGATATAAGAGTTAGTTGACTAATGGCCAAGGATTTCACTGGTTTCCTGCAAGGGATCAAACATACGCTCTTTGTGGGATGTGAAGATATCCCATAGCACTAACACTGTTTAGTCGATTCTTGAGAGCTGCGAATGCAGCAGATTGAGGGAGCAGCATAAGTAGTCCATATAAGCACTTGTACAGATATGGGTATCGTTCAGGCTCTAATAGTTGTAAACGTAGGTCTAAAGCCATTGTTAATATAAAGAGATTGCAATAGATATATGGTGACTAGGACGTACATGTGAAAACAGGCGACTCGATTAGTTGCACTAGCTTGTCAATTTGTATGAGTAGATCCACTGTCATATCGAACTCAGCGCTATGTGATGTCAGTACATGTACTCGGATTATGATTTACGCTTGGTACAACCTACAAGATTTGTAGAAGATGATAGGCCTGCTCGTAAGCCTGAGCTAGCAAGCAAAGAGAAAAGGTTGACACTGAGTTGAAACACCATGAGCGGAATAACGCCACAAACAAAGTTTGGCCCTCCTGTTGAGAAGTTAATAATTGATCTAGTGTAGATGATGATATAGGTATGTGGCACAAACCTTGGTGTCAAGATTCCGTAGACGTTTACGAAGATCGGTTAGTTCAGGTGCTGTAATGAGGTTATTGTTGAGGTTTTGGACCATGATGCTAGCAAATTCAATATCATCTTCTTTCTCGATGCAATCGGCTAGTGTTCTATATATTCTTTCGGGGCTCAAGCGTACACAAAGCTGTCGAATGATCAGATTGCCTCGCGTGCTTAGAAGATTTCGATCGGAAAAGAATAGACGAAGAAGATCTACCATGAATTTAGTGAAGTAGTCGTCTTCACTTATACGAGCTATCTGTGAAAGAAGCTTTAGATCTTCCCTGACTACAGCTTCGGATGGATCCGAGAGTGTTTTGAGCAACGCTGGGAATGTGCCGTCACTGAAAGTAAGCACTTTTCGAGGCGATCTCTGGTGCAGCATATACAGCCAGGTCAAAGCCTGGACTCTAGTTGTCTCGTGGTCGTTTAGGAACAACAGTGTGAGCGAGTTCACGGCCGCAGCATAATCGAGATTTAGTGCTGGAACAGTGGGCTCAGAGGGCGACGGTACTGGAGCTGGAGCTGGAGCTGGCTCTAGAGCTGCCGCGGTCGTCTTGGAGCGAGTGGTAGGAGTCGGCGCGCGATTTGTTTCCAAATCTCTACTTGTGGACATGGAATTTCGACCAGACGGGTTGTCACTTGACTGGTCAAGCGACATGTTGGCGGTAGATTTCGATATGTCGTCGAGCGATTCCACATAGTCCATGAGTGATTTGTTCACTTCTTCGGCAGCGTGACGTACGATGTCAATGCTGTTGGATATGGCTGGAAGCATGTGGGCTAGGATCCTGGGTATAAAGGGCAGAACCTCCTCAGGACAGATCTTCAAGAATTCAACTATCCATTTGAGAGATTCCAACAAAGAATTCTCCTCTATAAAGATATATATCACAATTAGCAACGATAAAGCGAGATAAGGGTATTGCTGTCATGGTCATATTACCTGATACTTTGTCAAGAGTATTGGTCAAGATCTCCAGGATCTGCGAGTACTCGATCTTAACGTCTTGTCCTGGCTGCCATTCTTCCTCGCTGTCACCGGAGTCTTCGTTGTAGTCATCGCTATTGGCTTCATCGCCATCATTGATATCGACCTGCTCGCTGTCGCTGTAAACAGAGTCTACTCGTTTTCTCTTGCCACCCTCATTCGACCTTTTACTCTCAGCGATACCCTTTCGTAATCTTGAAATACGTTTGATTTCGTTCAAGAATCGATCAAGACACTTGCGGGTAGTGACGCTCACGTCTACGTTGTCATCACTGAGGAATTTCAACATTCCATCTAGAAAGTCAGGCAAATACGAGACCAGCTCGAGATCCGGGATTCCATCTAGTAAAACAATCCAGCCTACTAAAAACTGGCGGCTATTTGGGCTGGTGACCCAGATACGCTCCTTTAAGAGAGGGATGAACTTGGGAAGCGAGAACGCAGGTTCATACTCGGGTTCGTCTTGGTCTTCATCAAGCCCCTTATCGACAGGCACAGCAGATAGATAGTCGACGGCATTCTCAGAGACGATGTCTTTGATCAGGCGGTCTAGTAGCTCTGCACCGTTCTTCACGGATAGTTCATGATCCGTACCCAGTTTGCACAGATGGTCAAACAAAAGGTTAAAGAAGATGAGGATCTCGCCCTTGGCAACCTTTGCTATGTTGTACATGGACTCACAGGCATAGTACCGGACTCTAGCTTCGGGATCAGTGAAGCATGATAACACGGGCGGGACGATCTTTCTGAGATACCGCGGAAGTTCCTAGACGTGATACCGGTTTTAGTAGATAGTAACATAAGACAATGTAAGCTCGCCGTCAACGTACATGGCCAAGGGCAATGGCTGCGGCGGCAAGGCCAATCAGGCCGCCATTTCTAGCATGTGGTAGAGAGGTTTGGTAGGCAAAATCATTGCATAGTTGGTCGATTATTACGTCAATAGTATCGTATTGGTTACATGACATAAGGTATTTGACACTCTTCTCAAGACTACAGCCATCGAGCAGATGCGGTCAGTATATATATGATATAATGCGATGAGGGATGGAAAAGTGGGAATCTGATATAGCGGTGATCTTGCGCGATATGCATGAAGGGGCTGCCAGTCGAGTCGCATCACATAAGATATCAAGCGAGCTGGATAATCGAGATCCAAGGGGCGACGAATACTGGTCGAATATCGAATATAGAATAAAATGTCACTCACTCAAGTGCGCCGACCTTGCGCTTGTCATAGAACTTGTCGCCGAGGGCTCTCTGGATAGAGGTGTCCATTATTTGCAGGCGATCGGCCGAATCTACAGAATACAATACTGGGCGGTGGATATGCTGCCGTTGCGATAACTGATGTTATGCAGTTAGTTATCAGTTATGCTGCTGTGGTCACGGAGATGGTATAATGGGTGGGCCAAGAGGGGGGCAACTGAAATGCGGGATGCTTGGCGATGAAATTATATGTAGCTAACAGTTGTTGTGGTGGTTGGGCCAGAAAGTCGTATCAAAGCGATTGAGCTAGTATGTAGCTTAGCTTAGCTGCTGCTTGTATTATATTACTGCTACTAGCTGGTTTAGCAGCTACACAAAACAGAGCTGCTAGCGTAATAGAGGCGATGGAGATGGATGGAAATAGATGTATTGGTAGACAGAAATATGACCGATATTGTTTATTTCTGCAGTTCTTTGAGAAAAAAGATAATAGAAAAATGTGCCTTTATCCAGTAAGGCAGGTGTGAGCAGGCAAACAAAAACAAAAACTGAAAGGGTATTTTTTTCTGTTTTTGTTGTTGATATTGATTCTGGCTTTCTATAGCAGATGCTAGTTATTTTTCTAGACTCATCTAGTTACTCCTTTACAGCCTAATCCATCCTGGATCTTGTAAAGATGGAAAACCATGCCCTTTCCTTTAGTTATAGAAACCAACCATATTACTGATTGCCTACAAATGAAATAAATAACTAGTTAACTAACTATTTAAAAAAAAATTGTGATTAGTAAACTATAGTTATAGATAATCAATACACATCATATTTGTATCTATGGCAATAGTGTTCAGATTTCACATGCTTTCTGTTCTTCAAAGTATGACTTTTACTTTTACTTTTTTATTTATATTTATATTTTTTAATTATACATATCTTACATGATACTTATGTACTTGTCGATGCCTCCCAGATGTCAGGCTGCCCGATTTTGCATAAGCTATGGCATATGCACATATAGTTGTATGTATGCGTGCCTACTCATGTACGTTGTCGTCACTTTTCTACAAGGCAGATCAGATCAAGATGGGGTAGGTTGATGTTGATATCTGGCTGATATCTGGCTTCTGATTATTACTCAGGCTTAATTGAATATTCTTGAAGTCAACATTATTGAAGCTCTAAAAAATGTGGCGTTGGGTTGTGGCGCGACTTGCGCTTACAACTACCCAAAAAGGATCAGGCACTAACTAATAGACATAAAATTCATAAACTTTTGATAAGACAAGATACAAGAAGATAATGGTAGATTTGACGTGTGTCTGTATAACAGTATAAGTAATATCTGGAACTATGAAGATGGCATAAATCCAATTGCGCCGTGCCAAGTTAGAAGTGCTACATGAACTAGAAGAAAAAGAATCATGGCCAACAAGAAAACAGAAAGGAAACATCACAGAAAACGAATACGTCGTTCAAACCCCAGCGGAACCTCTATATGACTAAAAAAATGAATACGAAACAAAAAGATAGAAAATCCCCAAGAGATACATACAGCTGTAAGGAAGCCCAATATTAAAAAAATAACAACAGGGAATTGAAGATTGAAGAGTTTGGGTTGGAAATATAAGTGAAGAAAAAGAAAGAAAAAAAAAAAGGAAATGCTATATGCGTAATGCTACATATGCCGGTCCGTCACACATTGTTTTTTGAGAATAAAATCTAAGAGTGCTGGGCATGGTGATGGCCACCAAGAACTTCACCACGATCAATCATAGTTTGCTTGCACTTGGCCAGAATTTGGCCTTGACGAGCAACATCAGCTAGATGGCCAAGCATATACTTGTTAGCACTAACAAAGCCAAAGTAAGCATAAGGGATGTTGGTCTCTTTGCAGAATTCCAAGACTAGCTTTTGCGCATCACGCAGGTTGTGGCGGGGAATACGGGGGAACAGATGGTGAACAGCCTGGAACTGTAAGCCACCGTGGAAAAAGTCCATCCAGGCTGGGCACTCGACATCCATAGTAGTACGCAGCATCTTCTGGGCAAAGGACTCAGTAGGGCCGAGATCCATGGTACTCATGGCAAAGTGAGAAAGAGTGATCTGGAGATGAAGAGGAGTAGTGACCATGTGGCTGATCATAACGAAGACGAAACGGTTCCAACCACCATCGATGCTCTTGTACACCAAGCAATATCCGAACCAGTACCAGAAGAATGACTGGCCAACAATTTCAAGATAGCGGCACCACCAGGCTTGGCCCTTGGTAGGACCGGTACCCTTGGCAAGGAAGATAAAGCCTTGTATGTACAAGTTGAAACGGCCCAGAGCAATGATGGGATAGTAGAGGTATGCCTGCCAGCGGATGATTTTCTGTGCAATCCAATTATAGACTAGAACCTTCTTGTGGTAAGTAGACCACAGATTCTCGAAAAAGCGGTGGGAAACAGCCAGGAATGGAAGATGCTGGTTATCGGGGTCATGTTCGGGCAAGTTCGTGACGATGTGGTGCACATTGTGACTCCATTTCCACCAGCCCAGAGACAGACCACCGACAAAGTCAGCAACTAAGATACCCATCAAAGTATCGGCCGTGAAGTTCTGTGTGATGGCCATGTGGCCAGAGTCGTGGCCAAAGAAGGACAGCTGGTGCCAGAAGAGACCCAGGGCAACAGCACTGGTGCAGTACCAGCTGTGGTGGAGGGCGTACATGCTAGTCGCAAAAAGCAGTGTATAACGAATAAACTCTTTCACATATGCTAATGGACGTAGCTTGTACATGCCAGCATCCCGGACTCTGTCACGAAGCTCACGGTATTTTTCGACCACTACTGCTTGTGTCTCGACGTCGATGGCAGGGTATTTGTCGAGATCGAGGGAGATGGCTTTCTTCGTTTCGTGGTCAAGGTACGTCATGCCGTCCATGGGAACCTTGAACTCTTCGTCATCGATGCTGGACATGGAGGTGCTACGGGCACCCTCCGAAGCTTCTCGGTGAGGCTTACGGCCGCGCAGAACAGACTCGGGTTCCCTGTCGAATATAGGAGAGGGAGGGGCAGAGCTGTTGTCACTTGCTGAGCCGGAGACGGCCTTCTCCTTGTCGTCGCTTTCGACGCAGTAGACGCCGCCCTGGATCGGAGGGACTAGGCTAGTCCAGTTGCCGTCGATGCGACCAACTCTGTACCGAGACATGATGGCGAGGGCTTCTGGTGAATGTAGACTGATGTGACGGAAATCACCATGTTAGCTTTACGATTGCATCGAGACATGCTGTGAGTAACTTACGCGAGCATCTCATCTGTAGCATCACGGCCAATCATGTGGTAAACAGCCAAATCACCACCTGGATGGTAGGGAATCCAGGCGTCGAGCTTGAGAACATAGCCGTCGAAGATGACCATTGATCGGCCAGCAGCAATCTGGGTTTTAACGTCGTTGACCGACATGACGGGATATTCCCGCGTGCGCTTACTAGCGCTAGATTTGGTGGTCATTGTAGTAGTATTGGTGGCTAAATAACTTTGGTTATAGTGGCGGGACGCGTTCAACAGGGTCGTCTTGACTTAAATTTTTTTTGGTGTGGTGTGGTATGGTGTGGGTGGTGAAGGTTGTGTGTGATGCAGGTAGTTGGAGATATGTGAGCTTCTAGAAAACTGTAAGAAGCAAAGCTATAGCAGGAAAAAAACGAGTGGGAGATCCCTTGTACTTGGATAAATAGAAATAAAAAGAAGACCAGCTATTCTACAGCTTTAGTTCATCTTGTATATATACATATATACATACATAGATACATAGATACATAGTTATATCAACAAGGACACGGGGCGGCGAGGGGCTCATCCGAAAGGGATTGCTAGTGATTTATATGTGAAACCAGGAACAGCCAGTAAAGAATAATAAATAATAGAGCGTTGTTCAAAGAGACCGAGAGCTTGGCATTGCCCGTAGTGTAAAAGGACCAACAAATGCAACTGGAGCCATGCTAAACAGAAGAGGAAGAAATGGCCAGTTTACTGGGGTCGTCCAAGATTCATGCCCTGTACGAAGAGACGACATGGGAGCTAAATTCTTTATTTGGCGGACTAGC
Source organism: Davidsoniella australis (assembly GCA_009806335.1). NCBI lineage: Eukaryota > Fungi > Ascomycota > Sordariomycetes > Microascales > Ceratocystidaceae > Davidsoniella > Davidsoniella australis. Next base: position 15,865 of record RHLR01000242.1, on the reverse strand, counting down.
CAAGCACTAAATCGACAGCACGATCTTGTAGCTCGGCCACTAATGTTCAGTGGGTATAGGCGATAGTGCTGGAAATTGGTTCTTAGTGGCGGCTGGGATCTGGCCAGTGAATGGTGCGCTGCGATGGAGCGCTAAAAAGGCTCCGATGGCGTGGGATAAACACGCCTAACGTCGTACTTTCAACGCTGTGGCCGATAGATAGTGCAGAACTCAAAAGCCTATATCATCCCGATTAAACCAACAATAAATTAGCTGTACTAACACTTACTTGGGGCTTAGCGTATGGAGGCAGTGCTTTGCTTTGCTTTCATTTTACTTGCCCATTTCACAATGGATTATGGCTAACAATAAGACACACCAAAATCACCAATAATAGACAACCAACATCAACATCGTCTGATATTTCCCCAGCCGGCATACAATTATACAGCTAGCTATACAACAGCACATCAAGATATCTTAACAGCAGACCACAGTCGAACCCCTTTCATTCTGCTTGGAAAACATTCAAACATCCCTTGCCCCAAGAATGCATGTTCTACAATCAAATTATTTGTTGATCTCGCACAACCTCGCATGTTATTCGTTTAATAAAAAAAAAGAAGAAAAAAAAGCGTAAGCATCCGAGAGCGAGAGTTCGTCTTAAGGAATCCGAGATTTGAAGGCTTAAGGCACTTTTTATTTTTATTTTTTATCACTTCTTATGGTCCCTTTGTTCTCCCATATTTTACAAAAGAATAAGCGAGAAAGACAGATCGTTTCTGTTCCCGAGAAATAATCATCCAGTTTTGTTGACGCTACAATGCTGCTGTCAATGTATAGAGCTATGAAGATGTTACATTATATTTATACAACCAATTCTCTATTCATGTAGATCTTGGCATTGACACTGTACAAACAACTTGCTCGCCAATCTTGCTCCAAGCTCTACTAACATACAAATGTAGTGTAGTATACATGTGCCTGTTGAGGCTCGCATCCTTCTCTCCTATTCAGCTTGTCTTATTCTTTCTTTTTTTCTTTTCTTTCTTTCTCCGGTTCTCAGGTTCTCAGGAATATGGTGGCACTGTCAGAGTCGTAGTAAAACGTCCTACCGCTGCCAGGAAACCCCCCCCTTCTTCCTTTTCTAGGCCCCTCGTTTTCTAACCCAATTCATAACCAAGTTGCAGCTAGGCTGCCAAATAACCTTTTTTGTGTCTCCCTCTTGAAGAAGGAGCACCGTTTTTTTTTTTGGAATTTTTCCCAATAAAATTAGGTACAGAAAAGTCGGGCTGTTTCTCTAGGTCAAATCCTTGACAATGATAGTTGTTCTCTCTCTTTTTCTTCTTCTGTCTCAACATTTACAACTAGTTATGGAGGACCCCCTTTCCACGCGTCTTTCCTCTTTTCAACCACAATCGCAATCCAAAATCAAGATCAAACTCCCGGACACACTAGTTGTATAGATACATTCCAGTAGATTCACAGTATAACTAAGTCATGCAAATATACATATGTACTAACTTTCATTGATCTTTGGGCAGGTTGTGTCCATGCGGAATTCCATGCAGAATTCCCTGATTACAACCAACTACTACCGCCAATATTAGACATGTAGGCTATCCCATTTACACCGCCTCTAAGTGTTTCGTCAAGTCTCATGTATCGTATAAAATCGGCCTCTAACTTCGGGATATGTTCTCTTGAGTGGTTTCGTTCTCTCGATATATCAGATGTCATATATCCCTAGACTATCGTCTATCATACGTTAAACCGTTCAATTTTACTTTGATTTCCCAATATCACACACAATTTATGGTTCGTTCTTTGATCACTATGGGCTTGCAAACTTGAAAATAATATCCGTTGATCCGTCCACCGATTTTGTTCTGATTGTAGCAACTGTATTTTTTTTTTCATTCGATAAACCCCTGGTTTTAGAACAATTTTAGAACACAAGGTAAGGAAAGGATCTGTCGTAACAAATTTATTATGTTGTGTATCAAATATTGGATTGGCAACACGTTACTACATAAAACTACCACCTGTTTTATATATATATGCCATTAATATAGAACAAGAGAAAAAAAACCACAGATGTGAATACGGAGTGGATGGCAATTTAATCGGTTGAAATCCCCAGGTTTGTTGCACTTTCTCGGATATAGAGATCTAGATCTATCCAATCATCTCTTTAATATTAAGCATGTTTTTTCTAATATATCTCTTTGGCAGCTATGTAGAATTTGAATATTCAGGTAGATTAAAGTAGCAGTTTCTCATGAAATGTTGCCATAAGAAGAACTGATCAGGGTCTATGTACCTGTAGACTATCAAGATAACTTTGGGGGATATTGGAATTTGGGGTAAAATATTTTAGTTTCTGAGCTATCACTATATATGCAAGTCAACATATGAAGACGCACAAGACTGCTAGGATACACATACAAAGTTTATAAAAGAAACGATACGATATAGTCTGTGATTGGAGCTAAACAAGATAGATACAGATACAGGTTTTGAGATACATACCGATAGAAATCGATGAATGCACCATATACAATATAGCGTATTTTTCACATGTGCATCCACTGAAATCTGATAGTTGAGAAATCATCAAAAGGTAAGAGAGGAAAAAAAAAAGAGAGAGAGTATTGTTAGATAGTATCGGAGGTCATTGTACAATTATATGCGATCCTAAAAAAGTCGCATTCTATGCTACCACACCAAGCGTTTTGAGCTATCGGCGATTCAAAACCTCTAGCATCACAACTTCGACGGCTTACCACCACTGAGGGTTTAGGGTGCGCTTAGAAGTGGATAGCCTGGGCGTGGGTAGCCATGGCAGCCTCCTTGAAGGCCTCAGCAAGAGTAGGGTGGGCATGGCACGTCCGGGCAATGTCCTCGGTGGAAGCACCGTACTCCAGAGCCAGAGCACCCTCAGCAATCATCTCACCGGCGTTGGGGCCGATGATGTGAACACCAAGTAGTCTGTCGGTCTCGGGATCAGCCAGCATCTTGACCATACCATCGGAGTCCTGGTTGGTCTTGGCACGAGAGTTGGCGCTGAAGGGAAAAGTGCCGACCTTGTAGGGGATACCGGCAGCCTTGAGCTCCTGCTCGCTCTGGCCAACCCAAGAAACCTCGGGGTGGGTGTACATGACCGAGGGGATGACGCCGTAGTTGACGTGACCGTGGCCCTTGGTGATGTACTCGACAACAGCGACAGCTTCCTCCTCAGCCTTGTGAGCCAGCATGGGACCGAAGGTGGCATCACCAACGCAGCGGATGTGAGGAGCAGAGGTGCGGAACTCAGAGTCGATGATGACACGGTTGCGCTCATCAAGCTCCACGCTGGTGTTCTCAAGACCAAGTCCGTCGGTGAAGGGGCGACGGCCAATGGCGACCAGGACAACCTCGGCCTCCAGCTATATTTTGGGATTTTTGTTAGTTGTTTGATTCTATGAGGGCATTTCAAAGCGTTCAAATTCAAATAAATGTACGTGTGGTGTAACTTACAGTCTCGGACTTGCCGCCCTTGGCAGCATCAACCTCCAGCTTGACCTTCTCGCCGGTCTTGTCACCGCTGATGACCTTGGTAGACAGCTTGAAGTTGATGCCCTGCTTCTTTAGAAGCTTCTGGGCGGACTTGGAGATCTCGGAATCCATACCGGGACCACCAATCTGGTTCAGGAACTCAACGACGGTGACCTTGGCGCCCAGACGAGACCAGACGGAACCCATCTCAAGACCGATGATGCCACCACCAATGATAATCATGCTCTCGGGAACCTTCTTCAGGGACAGGGCACCGGTGCTGGTGATGATGCGCTCCTCGTCAATCTCCATGCCGGGGAAGGGAGTAGCCTCAGAACCAGTGGCAATGAGAATGTTCTTGCCGGAGACGGTGGTCTCACCGCCGTCGTTCAGGGCAACCTTGATATCGTTCTCGTTGACGAAAGAACCGGTACCCTTCAGGTACTCGACGTTGTTCTTCTTGAGGAGGAATTCGATACCCTTGGTCAGACCACCGACCGAGGTCTCCTTGGCCTTCATCAGGTTGGCCAGGTTGAGCTTGACATCGCCAACCTCGATACCGCGGTTCTTGGAGTCATGGAGAATGGTGTGGTAAAGGTGAGAGTTGTTCAGGAGAGATTTTGAGGGAATGCAACCGACGTTCAGGCAGGTACCACCCAGGGTGCCGCGCTTCTCAATGCAGGTAACCTATTGAGGATGATAGAACGGATCATGTTAGACAAATGTCATATATGAAGGGGCAATCAACAAATGTAATGCTCGAGGTCGATTGGGATCGATTCGAAACGGCGATCGATAACCGCACATCCCAAAGCGTGGAGGGGTAGGGAGGCGGCTTACCTTCAGACCCTCCTGGCCAGCCTTGATAGCGGCGACGTAACCGGCAACACCACCACCAATGATGACAAGGTCCTTTTGCTCTAAAAGCGGAAGATTGTTAGTTTACTAGTACCGAAACAGCGGGAATGGCTATTGACGACAATATAGCGTTGCTGACAGTGGTTGGATAGAGGTCGTGGCAGGTGTGTTATAATCCGGAGATATGGGGGAGACCGGGAATAGCGTACCAGTGGCGGAAGAGTATAGGCGCGTCCATCTCGAAGTAATGCTACAGACGAAAACACGATAAAGTCAGCAACTGGATGTCCCGAGTGAGATTGAGATTGACGCAAGGTCCGAGACGAGAGGACCGGCCTGAGTCGCAATGTCAAAGGACATATAGCCATATCTTTGAACAACTTTTTGTATACGGCGGCCGGTTTCCGAGATTTATTGGCTTTTTTTTTTGTTTGCGAGAGGAGCCAAAATACATCGAATAGTGATGAGCAGTAACCAGTATCAGCATATTGACTCACCTAGCCTGTCTGGTAGCCGAGCGAGCGGCCGCGCGAGATATTAAAGAGCTCGAAAGCATTATGAAAAAAAAGAAAACGAGGATATCTCGTGAAAAAAAAACCAGCAATTCGTACGACGAAAAGATATTCGAAGGTAGGGGAATGGGGGAGGGGAGGGGAGGGAGGATTTCGATTATGCGAGGCTTTCTTTGGAGAGAGCTTTCAAAACTTCGAAACTTCAATTTACAGAACAGAAAAACGTCGCGCGAGCTCTTGGGTGGGTGTAAACGAAGTTCTGCCGATCCTTTAGTTCTTACTTTATATTTGCTTAAGTAAAATGGCCTTCAAAACTCAGGAAACCAGGCCAGCATTTTTTTTCTCTCTATTTTTTTTGGGCCCGATATTTTCCAAGGCGCCCACCATTTTAGAGAGGACCCAGAATTTAACAAAAGGAAAAGAAAAAAAAAACACTCTTGGTTTTGCCTATGCGGAAGGCGGGACCGAACTTAGTCCTATCCCGACCATTTCCGTAGCTCCTAAGCTTTGTTGAACGACAAGTTCAAGCGCACTTCGCCACACTTTGTTAAGCCAAAGCGCCACCTTTGACGCCACGAATTATGGCGCTTGCCGTAGTTCCTGGCGCAACGACATCCCTTTTCTAATTCATCGGTTTAATACGGATGACCCATTGCCATCTTGATACTTGATCATTGCTGGGACTTTTATAACAAGATTATCTTGTTTGCGAATAGATCTAGATTTGAAAATTTTGAACAGAGATTATGCCGGCTATGAATATAAACATGGTTATTAATACAATACTACCAAACTCCGTCTTTTATACCTCCCATCCCATCCCATCCCATCCCATCCCATCCCAGTCCATCTATCTATGCTTGATGAGTTCACATGTTATGCTGTTCCAATATTGTGCGAGAAATCTTGCAAGCGGCCTTCTCAGACTTACGGAGACCACCAGACTTGAGCATCTTGGCAAAAAAGTACTGCAGTCCAGATGATAGAGATGTGCCCTCGGTATCCTTCAGAACTCTTTGTAAAGTTTCCTCTGGGCCCTGGCGATTACCTCGTCCATCTTTAACCTTTCCAGCTTTATGAGCCTCGGCGAAGATACTCTGGAGGATAGATTTGACAAGGACTGCACTCTTCTTCTGCATAGTCGGGAAATCAAGGGCCTTGAGGGCCTGGAGTGACATGGAGCCGTCGATGATCAAGCAACCAACAAACTTGCCGATATTGTCGAGCTTATCTTCATCGAGACCGAGGGTGTCATCGTCTTCTTCCTCTTCGTCGAAGAGAGACTCGCCTAGACGGCGGAATACAGACAAGAGCTGACTTTTGAAAGCATAGCGGATTCGTCCGTCGGAGGAAAGCTTTTTTGCTACGGCGGCGTAAAACGGGTTGTACGGGCTCTCACCAGAAACACAAGTCATAAGCACTAAAGCCACTTCGCATCTATGCGTCTTGTTCAAGTTGAGCTTGCGGAAGTGCATGATAGCATCCTCTAGATTCGCGGCACCAGCAATTGCAACCATGATGCTCTGCTGGATTTCGGTTTTCAAGCCTTGGTCGATAGCAAGTTGACGAAGCTTCTTCTCTGGCAACCAAAATTCGTAGTCCTCGATATCCGTCGAGGCATATCCATCTTCTTCTAGACTCGGGAGTACAGGCTTGTTGGCTTTAAGTGCCGCAGCGGCTTCGGCGGCAGCCTGCATCTTTCGTGGGTCGAAGAAACTAGCACCAGTGAGCCACCATTTTCCCTTAGTCTCGGCCATGGCGATATCTTGAAGACCAATGCGGAGAGGTCCACTGGCAGCAAGTCTGCGGGAATTCAAAGAACCGAGAATTCTACGCATGCGAGAGACATGGTCGGCTACAACTGCAGATTCTTGCACACCGGTTTTGAGCTTGTTGTTCTTCAAGTCGGTGATGGTCTCGATCATGAACTTTGTACGGACAGAAAGCTCTTTATTGTTGTTTGCTGCTGCTGGTGTTCCAAGGGCAGACACAACGTCTTTCAGGGCTTGAGGATCGTCCTTGCGAATGTATTTTCCGGCCATGCGCACGATTCGTAGCATCAACTCGGTGCTCAGCTCGGTGATATCATCTAGTAGTAGACGCATGAAATCAAAGATCATGTTGCACCCAACGACCTGGAAAACATACAGTTCTGAAATAAACGTCAACAAATTGGATGTCTGTTTCGAGGCCTGGCCCTCGGTGTTTTTGGCAATCTCAAACTCTTTTTGGAAGAGCTCTATGACTTTGGTCACTAGTAGAGAACCAAAGCTCTCACCTACAACCTTGTAGACTGCTGCAGCAAAACCAGCGGTCAGAATGTAGAAAGTATCCGGAAGTGTGGCAGGATTGCAAACTTGCGCCATCAGAGCATCGATCAACGCATTGTTAGCATCACCACGAGCATGGCTTGCATATATATTTTCGACATCTTTGAGAATGCCCAACATGTTGGACTCCGAGAGCCTGTTGAGCCAACCCTGAAGCTGCCGTTGTAGCCTCACGGATGTCTCTGATCCGTTCATCGCAGCTTTACGCAACGAAGGAGGAACATATTTTTCGACTACTCGTCCTGTCGTAGGTGCAGCGTATGGGTTCTCGCGGACCTTTGGTGCGTCAGGTTCGCTGTTATCATCTTTGTCGAAATCGTCCGAATCGTAGTCTTCTTCGTTGGAATCAAGATCACCGGTGGCTAAGTCGTCAAGGTTGTCGTCTTCGTCTTCGTCTTCGTCTTCGTCGCCATATTCATCACCAGATGTGTCGTTTGTGAGATCGTCTTCGTCCTCATCGTCTTCGCCACTGAAGCCCGAGAAACCGTCTGATCCTTCCTCGTCGCTTTCTTCTATCGGAGCGGCCTTTTGCTTATCCTCTTCAGCTCTCCTTCTAACAGAGAAAGTTTGACTGGCACCGCTAGCTTTTGCTCGTTTAGCAGCAAGCCAGTCGTCATATTCGGTCTTTTGTTGTGACTTTTCAGGGTCTTCGTCGCCAGATTCGTCAAAGTTATCACCGAATAGATCGCCTAATCCGTCGTCCTTGAAAGATTTTGGTAAAGACTTGCGGTTCGACTTTATGCCGAGTTTCTTTTCGAGATTGCGAATTTCTGCGTCGTCGTCGGCAATTTGCTGTTTGAGCATTTTGAAAGAACGGCCGCCATTTTCCGAGTTTGCGCTTTTGCGCTTGAAAGACGGCATATTCTTTTTTTTTATCAGAGGGAAGTCGAGAAATGTAGAGTTAAACAGAAAGAAATTGTGTCGTGCGAATACTAATACTAGATCTTAGCAATGCGATTCATGGTTGCGATCTTGGAGCGACTAAACTGCCAATCTTTTTTTTTGTTAGTATCCAGGCTTATCGGTCTTATCACCTTAATTGAGAGGTCATAGTGGGGCTACTCTCTTTCGAAGCACACATTAACATAACTGCACCAATTTTAGTGCTAATTCTGTTAAGGATACCTTTGTACTACCAAGGCCCCTCTGATTCAATCGATCGAATGGATATCCACTCCAAAGTTCACGCCATGATAATGCTAGCGACAAGTTCAAGGTACTGAGCCCATCGCGTCACGCTTCATAGGGCCCTATAGCGCCCATTCACATACGATATGGCGTCCAATCATTTATCAAACGACGATGTACGCTATCTTTATTCTAGTTTACATCGATAGCTTAGCTAACTTGCCGCCAGTTCTTCGCCCGCTTAGCGGCGCTTTTCGATGATCGGAAACCCAAGGACAACGGTTCCATCTACCTTGTCCAGAAACGCCGTACGTCTTTATATTTTGTATCTCAGCCAGTTCGTCATGAAACTAACAAAGCATATCACATACTATAGTGTCCTATGGCCAGAACGTACTAGCACCCACCGATGAAAACCCAACACCTGATCTCAACCTTGCCAGCCCCCTTCCCGTCATCATCCGTGCCACAAACGGAAAGTCAAAGTCCAAGAGAAAAGAAAAGATTAAGCTGTCGACAATCGTGGAACCCGCAGAGCTCGAAAAGTTCTACATCCGATACGCCGACATATGCAAGACCGGCATGCTCGCCCTAAAGCCAAGAGATCGTAGCAAAAAGAAGGCCAAGGCTAAGAAGAAGAAGGCCACTACCACAGCGCCTGTATCATGATAATTGATCTTTCAAGTCCTCACCTCGAAAACGTCGAGGCTTTGTTATAATATAGAAATGCAGCCGCTGAAGCAACAAGTATCTATCTTCATCATTCGTATACCAACATATACAATGCCGATAAACTCGAAAGAATCATCGGTACTTGTTCCACAAACACAGAATAAATATACAACCAAATTATCTATCAACGGAGAGAAATCTTCAGAGACTTTTTATTTATAATAAACGAAACTCGATCTTCAAAATGAAACCATAACAAATTCCCGAAACACATTTAATCCAAAACTGAATGTATAGTGACGAAAGTCGCCGTGATAATGAAATAGCACAAGAACGATTCTTCTAAAAAAAACAAAACTGAAGGATGACAAATAAAAGAAGAAAACACAATTAAAGGCAGAATCATAATAATTCGAAAAAAATGAAAATAAAGGAAACGAAAGGTTTGCAATCATGCGTCTAGTCCGTGAAGCCGAGGCTGGCATATCAAGGTAGCCATACATATTAAGCTACCAGGTTGATAGTGTTGATAGTACGAATAGGGAGATCATCCTACATCATCTGACCCGGAGTCATACTACCTTGGCCATCACTTTCCATAGGCATGTTAGACATATGGTTGTTAGAATTGCCTCCATAGTTGCCACCATGGCTACCTCCATGACCGCCGTTGTTGTTCATGCTAAAGTGAGGATTTTTCAATAGGGTAGGGTACTTGGCGAAGCTGAGACCAAGAGCGCGACCACCGTATTGATAACCCTGGAACTTGGAGATAGCAGTTTCGGCAGTATCAACTTTGTCGAACCGAACGACACCAGTGCCACGAGAACGTCCACTGGACTCATACTGAATCTCAGCCTTTTCAACATTACCGATGGTAACGAATAGATCAACGAGATCGTCGTTGCTAGTAGACCAAGGCAACTGTAGAGGTAATTAGTAATGCACTACTAGTACATGTCCTGGATAGTCAAACTTACATTCTTCACAAAGATAGTCTCGTTAGGGTCATTACTTGGCGAGACAAAATCCGTGAAACTGTTAGGGGGGATGGTTGAAACCGGGGCATTCTCATAGCCACCGTGGTGGCCATGTCCACCATGTTGGCTACCAAAACCGCCACGGCCGCCTTGACCACCGAAGTTGCCCTGGAAGCCTCCACGTCCACCCTGGAAGCCGCCACGGTTTCCAAAGTTATTGAAGCCACCGCGGGGGGCACCAAAGCCGCCACGGCCGCCTTGGAAACCCATGTTGTTGTTACCGCCAGCATAACGATCCTCGCGGACCTCGATGTTGCGGCCTTGCCAGTCATATCCATTAAACCGCTGAATTGCGTTACGAGCATCATCGGGGCTCTCGAATACTACTATACCGGAGCCCTTCGGGCGACCATCGTGACCCATTTGAATATCGGCACGGAGAACGTTACCGTTTTGAGCTACATAGCTTGTTAGTCGCTATAGAGAATCAGCATGTACGATCGGGACTTACCAGCCTGGCGGAATAGATCCTTCAGATCCTGCCAGCCAACAGTGTAAGGCAGCTATGTCAAGTTAGTAAAATGCCATTTTCCATCATTGACAGCGGGGAGTACTAGGGTTCTTAAGAGAGTATACGAACATTGCTGATATAAATCTGGCGTCCCTGTGTGCTAGGAGGTCCACTCATGTTGTAGCCGCCGCCAAAGCCTCCCTGGGGCATGCCGCCTGAAAAGCTACCGCCACGAGGACCTCCTGAGTTTAGGAAACGGGGCTCGGCCTCACGATCCTATTTGGCTGTTAATCATAAAGTTTTAGATATTTGCTTTGTGAGATACTTACCTCACGGACATAGACCAGACGGCCCATGAGGCTCTGATTGCTAAGAGTCTGGACGGCAGTCTGTGCCTGTTCCCTAGTAGCATATTCCACAATACTAGATGAAAAGTTAGTATAATGAATGATTGAAGAATGTTAGGAAACTTAGAAAACTTACCCGCATCCCTACATCAACCGCGGAACAAGATAAGTTCCAATCCGTCAATCCAAAGTCCATCATACCATATAAGGGGAGGGGGAGTGTGTGAAAAGGGGGAAGCCATAGACCAAAATCCAAGCAATGAATCAGTAGTAAGTGCCCACCTTCGACATTCCGTTTGGCAACAGAAGAACATCAGCAAAAAGAACCTCGCCAGCTAAAAATAATAAGTGGGTTAGTATGTCTGGGATAATTCGCATTTCACAATACTGTGTAGAATAGAACGACATACCCTGGCGCATAAAATCCTTGAGATGGTGCCACTTGACATCATAAGCAAGGTTACCAACATAGACACGGCGGTCCTGCTGGGATGAGTCGAGCATGTTGTTGATCATGCTATCGCGCGATGGCCGGCCATCTTCGTGAGAGCGATTGGGGCCCTGGCCACCGTAGTTGGGGCCAGAACCACCGGCGCCGACCGGAGGACCAGACTGCATTGGGGAACGATCACGGTTACGGCGATAGTTATCACGGCTCTCGTTACGAGACCGGCTACGGGGAGAAAACGACCGATGGCGGATGCCTGATCTGCCTGGGCTACGAGAACGGCCACGACGAGGAGACCGTGAGCGCTCACGCTGCGAGTCGTTGTTGGCGGCCTGTAGCATGTCAGTTATTGGTTCGATAGATAAATCAAGGTTGCTTGTGATTCAAGACGAGAGTTTGGTTGGGCGAGTCCGAGCCAAACAACATGCAGACAGTGTTTGAAGATAACGTGTCGGATGGTAGGTAGCCTTGAGGCGGACAGAAAACAAAGCCCCTTGCACCCATAACAAACAAAAACGTAACTGCGTGCGGAAGCTACCGACAAACAGACAGGAGCGCCTAAAATTGACGAGGATCGATAGGAAACTGTGTTCATGATACCGCGCACATGCTTTCCCTTTATAAAAAGGAGGTAATCGCCTGTTTGGCAGCTCGTGGAAATATTTCGCTATTTCCTTTCTAGAAATCTAGAAAAAGAAGCAATTACGTGTTTGTCGACAGGGAGACAGGGCTGGCACTAGTCCGCTATTTGACAAATAGTATCATATCCATCTTGGCAGTATGATTGATCTGATGCCGGTTGGAGACGAGAGATACTTACAGAGCGGGAGATATCGAGAGAATCAGCTAGAATACACGTCAGTAGCTGAAGACAAGGCCAACAGGTTCACAGAACTCGGACTGGTACTAGTAGAACTAGCTCAAGAGAACAATTGAAATGGGAAGTTCAACAGCCAGAATCATACAGACAAAAGTGGATGGTAGATTAGGATGATGTTCGATGCTCAATGGATGGGCAGTTCGCTGGCCAGAGAACCCCGAGTTCGAAGTACACTGACTAGCCAACAAACCGTAACCTAGGCCATCGACCAGACAAAGCGTGGGCGTATGGCCAGCATCTTGCCAGTGACACGTACTGCCTCGAACGCTACCTACTGCAGCTGCGGCCAGTTTGGCGCAAACAGCGCCAGTGCGAGAGCCGGAAGAAAACATGCCATACATATGTATCTGTGTAGTAGGGGAGTGGGGTGAAAGACGGTGTGTGACCAGCGAATCCCGCACCGGAACAGGATGCATACCAGCTGGCTTGCCAACCTGTTGCAGCAGTACCATGAAATCCAGATTGGTAGCTACTAGACACCCAATTAACAAGAAATAGGTTCCAGTCAAAGAGGGGCCTCAGCCGACATGCATGGCGGACAGATTGGATCCTACTTTGGCTGGGTTTTCATGGTGTTATGGCCCCCGAACGAACAACTGGGCCGCTACTCTGGATAATCGGCACTGGATTCCAGGCTACTAGACTTGGTGTTGATGTTGCAATGTAGATACAGATGCTAACGCAAGAAGGAGCGTCGGGTGCTCATGCGGGTAATGGTTTCAGTGAAGAGAGGGAAACTGACTTGGTAGACTCTACCAATACTTCCGAAGAGCGAGAGTGACTCGACGAACGGCCGTAAGGATCGGACAAATGATGATGATGATGGGGATGGATGGATGTGATAAATGGATACAGGAGAGGATAAGTATTTCCAGTGGGCATTGAGTAGGCCAAAAGAGTAGACACAACTAGATGTGTGCAATGTCAAATAAACAGGACTCGAAACCACTACTATATCTATATTGATATCGGGCCGGTGTGGCAAATTATAGGCAGGTTACAAGGAAGTAGCACGTCACTTGAAGTGTTCTTCAATGGGGTAGAAAATACGTTATACAAGTAATTTCAGGCAAGACAGGTTCAGCGGCTAATGTTAGTGATGTGATATGCTCATGCATCACTAGACGACGGCATCTGTAGGGGTCTTTCACATTTGTGCATAGAAGTACATGATCCAGACTAAAAATATCTGGCAAGTGACTATGCTAGTTGCAATTCTAGTAGCACTAGCTACCGACTTTATGCAGGACATTGCCGGGCTAGCAATATATCGCACGCACTCTACTTATTACCCAACAAGTATGTACGCTCGAAATACGCTTGAAGGCCCCCAATAAGACATTGTTTCGGCGTGACAGTTAGGGTGAAATCCAGAGAGGTAGAGGTAGGGTAGATCAAGTGCTATTTCAATAAAACAAAAGCAAGATATTATAGTTGGAAGCCACTTACCCATGATGAATGATATTTTATAATACTATTCCAATAAAGGCGTATATGTTTAATGATATCGGATATTGGTGACAATATCCAGCACACAAAAGGCGAGGAAGTCGGCAATATTGGCGAAAATCCGGAGACAAATATGGTCACAGCGTTCGCAAAGATGTGCTTGGCTGGTAGACTATATCAGGCTACAAGATATAGGTATTATTGATTCCAAAGAAAGGATAGTTTCCTGCAAAGCGTTGTCAGTGGCTGCATACTAAAGCGGGTTTCTAGACGAATATGGCGCAACGGTGTGGACAGGGTATGAAGGTGAAATAGACGAGCCAATTTATTTTTCTTCTCTTGTGACGACCACTAGAATATACTAGAAGGCGTAAAGTAAAATTAGTTTGGGGAAAGGAAAAAAATAGAGGCAGGTGGCGATATGACTGCTTGCTACAAAAGAAATAGACTGATATTATGTTCAAATTACCCGGAGAGGTACAGAACACATGGTATAATATATATCGAGTCCGTTTTAGGTTGTATAAATACAAGCACGTTTCTCGAAGTATGCTTCTGAATCATGTATCCCAATGCAACAACTAGCCATATGCGTGTGCTGCCAAGTTTAGCGCCGAGCTTCCAACTCGCAGTGATGGAACACATGCTGTTCCATTTTCAATACTAGGGCTAGTCGATACAACAGCTATGGATTCCAACACACCAGAAGAAGATTCGCCAAGTCCTGGCATCATACGTATTTGCCGCAATAGCAATTGTACAAATGTGTATGTGAGCCTACGACTAGAAAAACTAGGGTGACACGAAGTGGCATGTTGTAGCATCTAACACTGCACCGCGTGGATATCAGTCCGTCTGGATCATGATCCACCAAGTCTATGATGGAACAGACCCTGACCATTAAGGTCCCAAGAGAGCAGGTCGAAGCTCAGATGCAAAGCAGTGGGCAGCGATGAACAGCAGGATATTAGGAGGGTGTTGGGTTGTGATTGGTACGTGATGATTTGTGCAGGAAACAGTACTATAGATAGATAGATACCAGGGAAATCAAGGCAGTAGAGATAGGTGGACAGGCAATGTAGCATCGGGTGTGAAAGTGAAGATGGATGTTCAAGGGGTATGCGGACACAATCAAAGCGACACGAGTGAATATGAGATATCGGAAGCAAGACGAGAGAGAGCAGCAAAACGGTTGTTGAGTAGAGCCAATGAATGCGCAACTGTGTGGTATGGTTTGGTTTGGTATAGCGATTCTTTCGCATGGTTATGGTATGGTATGGTATAGAATGGGAGGCAGGCCAGGCCTTGTTTGCACCTAAGCTGATACACATGGACTCAACTGAGACTGGACTGGGACTATCCGTGGCCCGCTGCTGCGGTCGGCTAAACAAAGGCGCGACCGGGACAACAGCGGCAGCAATGGAAAAGACAGAGCGATCAACACTCGCTATCCCCAATGCTTAAAGGCCACCACCATCGCTACCACCTCCATCGTATCTAGGCGCGTAATCTTCCTCCCCTATCAATGACCAGACTAATCAATGCATGTAAGAGCCTCCGCAGCCAGCTAGCCAAGTATCTCCCCCTTCACGCGTCGGTGTTGTCTATAATGCCAAGCCAGCAAGTGCCATGTTATGCCATATAAAGCCATCATATATGCCAGAGTCCCCGAAAGTAAAGCAAGTACAAACACGTGAAGCAATACTGACCAACCCCGAATAAATCAGCAGACCATAGAACCAGCAGAAGATCAGAAAGTAAGGCGGTAAGAAAAAAAAGCCACAAACCCACCAAAATCAGTTGCTAAACATACAGAAGCACCACCTCCATTTTGCCTGGCCTGGCCAGTACTGGAACGCAACGCAACTGTGTTGGACGAACCAGTAGCGGCCGCTGAATCGGCCCTCATCCGCCGCACACAAACCAATAGGGGGGGAAGGCACCCAATCAAGCAAAAGCCGACAATGTTCGTCAGGACTGTACAGGCCAATGGCACTATTTTGTGTGCATCAAGCAGGCTGACTGACTTCTGCAACAGAATTCTACAGCAGAAAAATAGCCAATCGCCCGGTACAGCGCCAAACAACACGAGAGAAAAACAACAAAAGGAACGCCAGAACAATAACAAAAAGAGCTGGGGGAAATAAACTCACCCTTTCAATTCAGTAATTCGAGCCGGATACCAGACTATGAGGTGAAAAAGCGATGGAAAGGAAAAGAAAGTTGCGTTGGTT
>RHLR01000241.1:0-28779 GCA_009806335.1 Davidsoniella australis | reverse complement strand
CAGTCTGACGGCCCAAGAGGCAGCATAAGTATGTATTAGTAGTTGCATTTTGGCTGAAGAAAGGAAAGAAGAAAACTAGAAGGCGCTCTTGTTGTGGTTCATCATAATCTGGACCTTGCCATATTGGGTCTAGCTCCTTCTTGACTCCCTAGTTAAGTTAGGGCACAAGTGAGAAGCCAGGACGTAGTGAAAGGCCCCACTTGGTGGTACTTTCTCTGCCTTTGTAGGTTCTGGCAGGAACAGGCCATTCATCCTTTTCAAGTGTGGTTGCTATCTTTTTGCATCTGTGTTTTCTTTGTTGTAGGTTGTTGTTGTCTATGTTGGAGCTAGATAATGTGATTGATCAATTGGATTGGGCATTAGACTTGCAAAAATCCGAAGGTACCAAAATGAGCATCTAAACAAGGCGGCTTGTACACAATTTGCAAGCTAGAGGGAAACCGCGCCGTAGCTAGTTATGTAGTTAGATTGGAAAACTGGAAATTGCGTCCTACGACACACAACATAATTTGGGATAGGACAAGAAGGCGCTTTTTATCTTGTGTGGCTGATCAAGTCAAAGAAAACACAAAAAGAACCAAAGAGAAATACTATCTGTATATGCAAAGGAATCCTAAAATCTTATCTGAACTTACTGTGCCAGGCAAGAAATCCATCACAACCACAACCACAACCACAACCACAAAATCTATAACAAGGCCAAGGCCAAGCAAGGCCATCAACAATAACACAATCGCAGCACATAATCGTCGTCCATGGGGCAAGTAGCAGCTGCGATTCCTTCCTCCTATATGAGTCCTAGTTAACCTGCACTTGTAGTTGTACTTTGTACTTATCGTCATCCGATGCCCAACCTCCATCGCCAGCCAGCTCGACCTTCTCCAGTGCCAGCGCATCATAATTGCATTCTATCACAATCCATCACCACCACCGTCATCATCATCGACTACAAAACGAACGACGCTGAGCACATCCTGTGGGCCTAGCGTTGCCTTAAACCAGCACCATTTCTAGCCCTTTCAGAGCCACGACCATAGAATAGCACACTAGGAAACCAAGCACAGATTGAATCCATTGTGTTGGGACCCTGCACCAAGTGGGCACCGCAATTAAAGACGACCGGCCGCCAGCCAACCTACGCACGAAGCACGAAGCAGGAAAGAAAGCCCTGCCCACCTAACGCTCCATAGCCATTCTCTTTATATTTTTCTTCTTCTTCTTCTTCTTCTTCCTCTTTATCGTCCCAGCGTCGGTTGCCTGGGCTTGTTTGTTCTATTGTTCTCTTCCAGCCCTTGGCCCTACACTAGTCCATACATTACTACAAGCAACTAACTACCGGCTTCTCTGATCGTTTGGTCGTTTGGCGTGTCCCTGTCGCTCAGCCACCATTTGAAACCTGGGCCCGTAGAATCTTGCTGGCGGAGCGCCCCTTTACCTAATTTCCCTGTACTTCTTGACTGCCATTCTATCTATCTCTGGGTGCTTTGCGTGCTTTTTTTCGTGTGCGTGCCTTGGCTTAATTGTTGCTTTGTCTTCTTTTTTTCTTTGCCTATTGCAAATCTCTCCCTCTTCTCTTCTTGTTCTTTTTCTTGAAGCTGTTGTGAGAATCCTGCTTTGCATACAGGCAAACATCGCTCCTCCTCCTCAATGCTGTTGCTTCTGCTGCTGATGATGCGATAGCCTTCGACGGAGCATCCATTCTTTTGTATCTTAATCTTTCTTCACTCTTCATCATCTGCTCGACCTAAAATCGGAGAACCGCTGTGTCCTCAAAGTCATTCATTTGTTTAGCCTATTCGCCGTGCGACGACTGTTCAATTCTGTGCAATAATTATATTGTCTCTGACTGACTGTATCGCGGTTGCTCGGCGCGCCATTGGGCCGCCCGCCATCTAAATTTCCCTCGCAATCTCATTTGCCGATATAATACAACGACAAAAACTCTTAATTTTCCCATTCTTCTTTCCTCACCTCACAAAAAACACACCCGAAAATAATCGACCAGAGCAGTACGATGAGCGTATCGCGGCCGCGGCGATCGGCGCGAAGCCGTAGCTCGATAATGACCACTAAAACGACGACTCTGCTCTCGATAGCCTCATTCGCGTCTCTCGCCAGCGCCCTGGACTTCACTTCCATATCACAGCCAAACATCGACTTCTCCCAACTTGGCGCCGTCGGCATCACTGGCGACTTCACCGGAGTCTCAATCTACGAATATGCCGGACAATCAGAAAACCCGTTCACCACGAATGGCAGCGAGTCTATCATGGCTCAGCTGCCAAACAGCGTCTTTTCTTCGCTGCTCAAGACTGACGCTGTTGTGAGATCCATGTGTCAATTACCAAACTCGGAAACCATTGTTCTTGGTGGTGATTTTACTAGTCTGGGCGGTAACCAAACCGAGAGCCTGGCAATATTTGATCCTAATGCGGGAACTGTAACCCCTCTAGACGGCTTGGACGGCCAAGTCAACTCCTTGCTTTGCGACACGGACGGTACGGTTTATATCGGCGGCAATTTTAAGACCAACGACTCTATGAACGCTATTACCTGGTCGCAAGACAATGGATTCCAGAACCTAGAGTTTGCTGGATTCAATGGCCCCGTTACTGCTATTGTCAAGACCTCAAATAGCAACATTATCTTTGGCGGTGGCTTCACTGGTCTAGGAAACGCTTCTCTTCCCACCGAACTCGACGGCCAGGCTATCAACCTGTCCAACGGAAACATTTCTGCCGAATCGACGACTAGCAATAGCACGTACTCCGACCCTACTAGCATCCTATGCCGCACCAACGACAGCACCACTGGCGGATGGCTCCTCGAAGACGACACTGCCGGCTATTGGATGGCCGAGCTTGGATTTACCTTCCACCCTACTAAGCTTCGCCTGTGGAACACCGACGTTGACGGCCGTGGCACGAAGACATGGAGATTTACAACTCTATCTACAGGTGGTATTCTTAACATGACCTACCTTGATTCCTCGGGCGCCAACGTCTCGTGCACTAGTGAATGCCCATTGACTAGCAACTCGAGTGACTATCAGGATTTCCACTTCGTTAACAACGTTGGCATGGCATCTTTCAGAATAGACATTTCGGCCTGGTACGGCGATGGTGGTGGTCTCAACGGCATCGAGATCTTCCAAGACGATATCACGGCTTATGCCATCAACGATTTCAACGAGCCTAGCTGCATAATATCTTCCTCCACGGTCTCTAAATCTTCCACTACCGGATCCTGGTCTACTACATCTTCCGGCTCGAGCGACTCCGAATATTTGACCACAACTGTCTCTTCCAGCAACAGTAGCTCCGTTACCTTCTACCCCGATATCAGAGAGACTGGCAACTACACTGTCAACATTTACACTCCTGGATGCGTTGAGGATGGTACCTGTGACAGCCGTGGCCAGGTCAACATCACTGGCTACATGACTTCCAATGATGAGGTCTCATTCACTACTTCTCTGTACCAAACCAACAACTACGACAAGTATGATCAGATATACTTCGGTTACATTGACACTAGTAGCTCATCTTTCCGCCCAAGTGTGACTTTGTCTGCTCTCGATGGCCAGTCACTGAGCTCACAGACCGTCGTTGCTCAGCGTGTTGGTTTTATCCTGATCAACTCTACTGGCGGCTTGAACGGGTTGTACGAGTTTGACCCCAACGCAACCACTACCGAGTTGCACGACTTTGAGTCTTCTGCTATCGATCAGCTCGGCTCAAGCTTTGACAGCGGCTCTGCCGTATCCGACCTTGCCATTATTAACGATGTCCTCTACGTCTCTGGAAACTTTTCTTCATCGTCCATGAAGAACATCGCTGCCCTTGATATCTCAACCGAAAACGTTACCACTCTCGACGGTGGTGTCAATGGCAAAATTGTGGCTACGGAGATCCAGGGTACCTCTTTGTATGTTGGTGGCTCCTTCAGCAACTCTTCTAGCGGTGTCGATCTTTCTAATGTTGGTGTTTTCGAGACTTCTTCCAACACTTGGTCTGCTCTAGGCGCGGGTGTCAATGGCCCTGTTAACTACGTTGTCTCCTTCGATATCAACCTCAGCAACTCAAGTACTGATAGAGTGATTGCCTTCACTGGTAGCTTCAACCAATGTGCTGCATTTGATGACTACCTGGCAACACAGGTCGATGGCCTCGCTATTTGGGTGCCATCTGCTAGTAACTGGATCCAGAACCTTATTGGATATCCACGTTACAACGGTATCATCACTGCCTCAGTCAACAACATCACTGATATCGGTTCTCTCGTTGCTGGGTCAGTTTCATCGTCTTCTATGGGCGCATCTGGTGCTGCGACTTTCACAGAGGGTAGCCTTGGTAGTCTCCCTATCCACATCCTCAACGGAACCTCGAACACTACGTCCTCGACTAGCAACACGACGGCCAAGCGTGCCACTTTTGACAACACACAGTCTTCTGGTGTCGTTACTGGACTCTTCTACTCTGATGATACCCACAACCTGACTATCCTTGCTGGCCACTTCACTGCTGCTTCTACCAATGGGTCATCTGTCCAGAACCTTGTGATTATCGACAACAATGACAACCAGGCCATCACTGGCCTTGGCGACGAAATTGATGACAGCTCTATCTTTTCGGCCGTGGACTTTTCCGATACAATTATGCTTGCCGGTGGCCGTATCACTGGAACTATCGGAGATACTTCCATTGCCGGTTTGGTCTCGTATGATGTTTCGACTGGAGCTTTCACTTCAAGCCAGCCCCCTGCCCTCACCGGCACTAACATGACAGTCACGTCTGTTTCTGCTCGGCCTGATTCGAAGGAGGTTTATGTTGGTGGTACTTTTGATAACGCCGGCAGTCTTCCTTGCCCTGCCGTTTGTATGTGGGATGTTTCTGGGGCACAGTGGAACCAACCCGGCATCACAATTAAGGGGTCTGCGTCTTCCATGCTTTGGCAATCCGATAGTATGTTGCTTGTTGGTGGTTCTCTTCGTGTTAACGACACCACAAACACATCGCTAGCTATTTATAATGCTGGTACTTCGGCTTGGGACGTGTTTGCCGATGCCGATTCGAAGCTTCCAGGCCCTGTCTCGCTTCTTACTGCTGGCTCTGACGATGTCTCAGAGGTATGGGTCTCTGGCTACTACAATACCGACGGCTCCATCTTCCTTATGAAGTGGGATGGAAGTGGTTGGTTGTCTACATCGCCAACGGACATTCTAGCTGGTTCCAAGCTCACCAGTCTCCAAGTCTTTGCGACAACTGAGAAGCATGATAGCAGTGAGACACTGGACCAGAAGCAGGTGCTCGTGATCACGGGTGCGTTGAACATCCGCAATTTTGGCCCCGCCTCTGCTGTCGTATTCGACGGCACGGAATTCACCCCTTACCTCTTGTCGATTGGAAGCGATAACAACGTGGGAAGCATATCCCGCATTTTTGTCGAGAACGACAACTTTTTCCAATCTAGTAGTAAGTTACCTTCTTTTCCTATTCATATCTTGTATATAGTTACTAACCAACCATGGCACTTATAGGTTCCGAGATGCGTGCTGTATTTGTTATCCTCATTGGTATGGCCATCTCCCTTGGCCTAGTCCTGGTGATCGTCGCCGCTGGCGTTTTGCTAGACCATATGCGTAAGAAGCGTGAGGGCTACGTCCCGGCGCCAACCGCCATGTTCGACCGTGGCAGTGGCTTACAGCGCATTCCACCGCAGCAGCTCTTGGAGTTCCTAGAGCGCGGTGGATCAACAGCGCCCCGAGTATGATAAAAGCGCTGTAGTGTCTCTTTTCCCGTCATGCTACACAACTATATCAGCTCTGCTTTGAACGAAAACATACCTACATTCAAAACAACAACACGCATATATCATTCCATTATCATTGCTCTCACTAGCATATCCGGCACATAAGCTTCTAGGGCGGACCTTGTTTTCTCGGACTCTTCTTTGTTTTTCTTTTTTTCTCGGCATATCCTTCTTCAATCATTCTATTATTTTTTACCAGCGATACCGGCGTTTATATTTTTTTTTCTTTTACATTTCTTTCTCTCTCTTCATACCCAGCAACCCTCACCCTCCTTCAATCATCTAAACGCACTTTGATTTTTCTTTTTGGGCTTTCTACTTTCTTTTATTTCGGCGAATGGCGACCACGATACCAGTCAGGGCAAGGTGACTCTTGCACTCCGACAATTTATTTTTCTTTCCTTTTATTATTCCCTTTTTTCTTTTCGTCTGACAAACTCATAATTCAACCAACAACTTGAACATGGACTTGTAGCCTCTCCTGACGATTCATGATATTTTTTTTTCATTACTTTTCTCCGTTCTTCCACCACTCGGCTTTCAATAGACCCTTTTTGACCTAGGATACCAGCCGAGTACCTCTTTTTTTTTTTCTCCTTGTCTCTATCTTCTTCTCTGTACTATTTACTACTTATTAGAAGCGGTATCTCAGTGCACTTAATTATCACCCTTTGTTCCTGTTTTTTTCGTCTTGCAATGGATATGTAGATGAAGAGCGGCGTATTTTTTCCTGCTCACTTGTTTGTTGATAAATCTTGTACCGGCGCTTGATCTATGGGGCTTCTTTTTTCTGTTTCTAATGTTTAAGCTACAATATTCCCTTTTTCTTTACCTTTCTTTTTCCTTATATTTTACTGTGATGCTTTTTGTGTTCCATGTTGAGATGCTTTGACATGTTTAATTTTATCATGTGATGTGACTTCGAAGTGATTTTAGTTAGTTATCGTAGATTTGGTTTTTTTTCTTTCCTTTTTTGCACTTGAAGCTACCATAGTTGAGCTCCAAATGAATATATTGAAGTTCCGGTGTAACAATGATCGTCTAAAGTGTGGGTATTGAATCAGATGCAGTTTTTTTCCTGAGAAGCTTTTGCTCTAAGGCAACATATAGCGGGTAAATCTTGATCCTAATCCCACTCCTGAGAACCTGTATAGCTGAGTATATCAATCCAAATATAGCTGAAGTGTTGACATACAGGAAGGATACTAAAGTATGATGGTCTGCTATAGACGGAACGCCCGGCCTCCCCGGGCTAGGTGACTAGAGAAGTTGTCTAGTGCTATGATAGCTTCCGTCTCAAGGGTAGCTATATTGGAGGTATATCATAAAATATTCATGCACATTAGTCGACAATGTAGATGTACAAATCCATATATTGTCTTATAAATCAGTTATACTCAAAAGAGTAGGAAGCAAGAGGAGAAAGTCAGAGGTAAATGAGGGGGTGTAGAGACACTAACAATCTCGGCTTCGGACTTGAATGTGCAGAAAGTTAGTAAGACTGCAACAAAAGCAAGAATGTGATATCATCTTAAGCTAAGTAACGCAGCAATGGGATATGATGAGAAGGGGGTGTATACAGATATGAAGTAGTGAGGCAAGAGAAAAGACTGGATAGTTTATACCGTATCGGGATAGAAGACGAATCGGGTATCAAGACAAATTGGGGAATTGTCCTAAAGAAAAATATGTGAAAACGACGATACATTAGGAGGGGTGACAGAAACTGCAACTTTTGAAGGCTTCGCCTTGATGTAAATAAAGTACAGTTGTATATGAACAGACACACCCATTATGTCATCTATCGACATATCACAGAGATATAGAGCGAGAAAGGAGGGTATACAAGACAAGCCAGCCACACGGCATAGATATGCCTTACTAATCGAACAGAACTACGCCATGGCAAATATCTACATACCTATGATCATCAGGATGAATAACAGTTGTCTCAAGATACACTAGACTCGATGCAGTAGTTGTGACACTACATATCACATAACTTGATTGTTGCTCCAGATACTGAATGGAGACTCGGATAGGAGAAAGAGCCTGTCAGCGGCATCAACCAGTTGTCTTGTTAACACCGTCTGTGGTTGTGCCTCTTCTAGGTCTAGTCTCATCGGAAACAGGGCCATAAGCGAGAGCAGCAAGAGGACGAGACACAGATTGGCCTTGCCTTTGTCCTTTTTGTGATGATGGTAACAAGCAGAAGCAAAGGGTTTAAGAGTATCTCAAATCAATAGCCCAAACTAGAGGGAAAAAGTGATAGGTCTCAGATTTGTACTAGTTCCTCCGTGTTCTTCCATCGTAGCTGATGAAGCTTAGATCTAGATAGACTAGAGAAAAAAGTACAGTGTCACATTTTGAGAGTTAGAGACTCTACTCTGCCTAGGACGCAGTAAGGATCACACCGGCAAGTCCGAAGAAGAAGGTAGAGCAGAAGAAAGTCAAAGACTAAGAAAGCGAACGTAGAGCTCTAGAGACTGCTGTTTCGTATAGGCTCTATGTGATTATTACGGCATAGAGAACAGCTGGCACTCGGCTGCTGAGCGGGCGCAGGGCTTGCAGTATGCATATACAGATAGACAAATGGCTATAACAACAAGTGCCGTAGCATGCATGTAACCGAAGGCTACTCTGCGTTATAGTAAGAGTAGGCTTTGGAGCCAGAAGACTGAGGAGGCGAAAGACGCTAGTACTCAGAGAATAAAAGTTGGGGGGAGGCGAGAAGAGGACAAGGGAAAGGGTGTGTAGGGATTCTACGGGCACTGTTGACTCAACGCATAGCATGGGAGAGGAATAAGAATGAAAGAGGAGAGGAAGAGGATGGGGGAAAGGATGGATGGGGTAGAGGAAGGCCTGCTACTATTGGTGGGAAGATAGCTATGCCTCAGTAGAAGAGAAGCTACAGTGCGAGGACTAGAGAACACAAAGCAAAACGAAAAGCCAGCGGAGAGGAAGAACAAAGGCAAGAGGAATATGAGGAAGAGGAGCGGGAATAGGAAAGGACTGAGGGAAAGGAGAGAAGGTTACGGAAAGTCCTGGAGCTCACTAAACCAGACAGAGCTGTCTCTTTTTTTATTTTATTTGCTCTGTTGAGCTTACTTGAGCGAGGGTTAAGTCTGTGTCAGCACCGCCTTTTCTCTCTTTCTATCGGGATGAGTAGTAGAGTTACCTCTGGTTAGATCTTGCCCGTATTTGTTAATATGAACAGGCTCTATACTGAGAGGTAATCACTACCCAATTCTAGTAGACCGGGGACGGGGATCTTTTGTAAATATTTGCGTGTCATCACTATATATCCCATTATATTCTTTATGTACGTAATATTAGACTAGCGTGAGACGAAAAGAAAAGAGACTTTACTGCTGTGGTCCATGTTTTAAATTCAACCTTAGCACAATTCAGGCTTTGGTACGAGCTATAGGCCTCTTCTTCGTTTTCTTACTTGTATGACCTATGATGATAGTTCAATCCATTAGTGCCCTCTAGTCAACTATAGTGAGTAGCTACATATGTCACTCTCTAATACAGGGCCTATATTGATAACTCAGCTTAAGTTCTTTCCTTTTAGTATCATGATTTGTATCACAATAACTGACACTTAGCCATAGATTCTTCAGCTACGACGAGTTCGGACCTAACATACAGTTTCGTTAACAGTTTCGATACAACGCTCTAAGCCTACCAATATGGAGGGAACCAGTTCGTTATTCATGTAGAAACTCGACGAGACCAGCTGAGCATGAGTAGTAGAGAGAGCCCACTACTTACAGGATACTGGTGGATTCAGAGGGCTGTAGATACGAAGGCTACTAGCCGCAAGCTTAGTATCCGATAGTGGCAGATAGATGACGGCATGGGCCAACCTAAGAAGCAGGCTACTGCTACTACTACGAGTACTGCCACTATCAGTCGTGCTGATATCACGACAGTTACACATATCTTAGCCCATAATCGTCATGTTTATGTATCCATTGTGTCGCCTTGTCCGCTTGGACTAGTAAGTAGCGCCTTAGCCGCCCCCAGCCTTCTTATTCTAGTAGGTGTGAAGAGAGTGCTCATCACCGAGGCAAGAAAGAAGACGCTTGAGTATCCTCCCTCCTATACATATACGCCATCTATGGGGTCGATCATCTGAGGACTGACGAACAAAGAACAGTCAGAGTACATCAATACTTATGGACATGTGTGTGCCATATGTACACTATGACAGTGTATCAGTACTTGTGTATGGCGATATGTAGACAAAGTCGTCCTAGGAGAGGGTGTATCTATATCTACATATGGTCAGCAGACCAACAAGGACGGCTACGTACAGAGAGTGTCACCTTCTTTGTTTCTGCTCTTCCACGAGCCATAATCAGTAGTGTCAAGGGGGATGAGAAGGAGGAAGGGGTGTATAGACAAGGCGAAGTCTACATGTATGACTGCAATCTCCACGGCCCTCTGGCTACTAGTTACAGTATAGAAGGCCATGAAATGCTGTCCTGCCAACAGTGAGACTGGAAATGGGCGTGAAAAGCCGAGCTGTATAGATACATGAGGGAATGGAATCTTCACATATGTCGTGTCTACACCCACCTTGTATCCAAGCCTATTTTCTCCGGCATGAGAAGCGGTACGCTCGAAGTTTTCATTGGCCAAACGATAGTTATTGCTATCGGGGTGTGTATTCAAACAGTTGTCGTGATGGGTTAGACGGGTTGGAAGAAGGAAGAAAGTGCGGACTTTCGGAGCACAAGCGAGGACTCATCTATGAAGGTTTGGTCGGCTGATCACGAAAACAGAAACGGGGAGAATGGAGAAGAAGAGGCAAGAGAAAATGAGAGAGGAAGGATACCATACCAGCGTATCTATGCTCTCAACTAAGCTTTCGACGGGCAGTTAGGGGCTCTAGAAATGGGTAATATCTGAACGAGGTTAGTGGTGTCTCTGTCTACAAGAACTTTCCGAATAATAACCAATAACAGATGAACGCTGAGCAGCAGCCAAGATCGGGCCAGCAAGATGAGAAGATGGGGATAACGGCGAGATATCGTTGTCGACGATTCGTTAGTGTACAGGAAGGTGACGGGATATAGATTGATAGGCAGTTAGACCGGGAAATGTGAGCAAGACAGATATTCAGTTGACTGAGAGCAATGTAGCATTTTCGACGATATCTAGATAGAACGCAGAAGCGTCCTCTTTTTGTACTCGTCAAGTATATAGTAAGTGATGGGATATTTGCTTCGGTCTTTACACTTCGCACAAGACACCAAGATACACGATGACAGGAGGTTCTTTTGCTACTAGGAAAACGAGAGGGAAATCTTTGTTTCTGATCTCACTATATTCTATCAGTCTAATTGAAAATCTGGACATTGTTCTCGAGAACAGTTACCAAAATTTTCGCATATGGGCCGTCGATCTGGAGATCATCAAGTGTCCACTCTGCTCTCTCTTTTATAGCTACGTTCTTTGTATATCCAGCCTGAAGAACCGAATGGTACGATGACGATAAGCCAAGGAAAGGAAAAGTCCAACAGGGCAGGGGGCACAAAAAGACACGGCAGGCAAGACTTGTAATATCGAAGAGATCATCCAGTGTTGCTTCATTTGCAGAGACGATCGTCAACGATAGCCAAAAAACTATATGTCAACAGATACTAACTAGCATTTTTGTCTTGGTTGAGGCCATGCTAGGTGCGTTGGGAACTTTGTTAACAGTCAGATCTACCTATTTCTTGGCATCACAACTAGATAGACTAATAGTCTATACCAAGCTGCACATAGTATCAGGAAGTTTTAAGTGCCAAGATCAGGTTGAATTACAGCTTGGCTACTACACGATATCTCTTTGCTTTTAGTTTCCTTTTTGCTAATTATACAGAGATGTTTCCGCTGCTATTCAAGGCCCTTGTCTTTTACCAGACGAAAAAAAAATTATATTGGGTTCAGACGATCTGTCAAAGTTCGCTGCGGCGATGAGGATCGACATTTTTTTTTTCCGGTTGACGAGATATAAACAAGCAATAGAGACTGAAAATCAAAGGAAATTTTGAGAGACTGAGAGATAAGTATCAAGCAAATCTTTCACTCATAATGAGAATAAATAATGCACTAGTCGACAATCTTTTTGGGTGTCCAACAAGATCGGCCGCTAAAGACGCCATGGCTTAGGTCTTTTTCTTTCCAGGCTGTTAGCTTCATTATCTGAACTTCTACTCACTGCGTACAACTACAAATTTCATTGTAAACTTCCCAGAGAACGAAATGATCGGCTCAAGATCAGCAGAAAAAAAAACTTACAAAGGCGCCTAGTCACTGGGATCTTCTTGATAAGCGACACCTACGATGTTTTCTATTCTCTCCTTCACTCGATATTTGGTCTATCAAGAGTGATAGTTATCTCGAGCTCACTATCTATAACAAAGAATGACCTAATTATCTCTCTATTCTTCTCAACCTTTCCGGCCCAGCCCCCTTCTTTGGAGATTTCTCCTCTTTCCTCTATCAGCTCACACATCTTACCCTCCTAAAAGTACTCGTCGAAATATTGTGCAAATATTGGACCAAGTCAAAGTGGTAGATGGGTAAATTTGTGTGGTCAGGTGCTATCGGTTCTCTTGCCTCAGCCCACCTCTCAAGAGATTTGTAAACATCCCGTGGAGAACCTACAAAGACGCCCTATAATAAGTAGCCCCAAAGTATCCCATCTGGGGCCTTTGTATAGCCGAATACTCTATATCCCCCAATAATTCTACAGGCGGGAAACGACGATGATCTCAGTCAAAGTTGTATCAATAATGATAGGTTATAGCAGCTATAATGCATGTGCCTGATCTTCCAGGCCTAAATAGCCATTAAGAAAATCAGGAGTTGGCAGCCTATTCAATAGCCACTATATACGCTCCTCTTGGATGTGTTCGGGTGACATTTGCACCTCTAATGGTTGATTTTCGCCCAAGTTCCAGTTCATTAGATATTTGGTTTCCTATCATCACGGACCACCACAACAAAACTCCCCACGCAAGAATAGACATGACTAGCGTATTATATCTAAAGCCCTACAATTTGATATGCTCAGTATGCCTGCCAATAGACTAGAGAACCGGCCTGTTAGACTGTTAGTGCATGCTATATTCGCGCTAGCATGCAGTTGTGACATCATGTATAAGCTCTACAAACGCTATATCATATATTGGGCAATCCATCTACATATGTAGTCACAGCGTTATACAATGCTACTATCGTCAGTTATGAGCCATCAGTGAGTTGCTTTCAGCTCAGCATGCCATGAAGACTCAATACTGTATTGCTTATTGCTATATTTACCGGAATGCTTGCTCAGCTGTCGTTGTTGATACTCGCCTTGATACCAGTCTCAAGAGCTACATATTGTATCTAACTTTCATAGTGCTAAGCACTAAAGACCAGGGAGGCAGGGAGTGCCGGATGGCAGTGCATAGGTGACGTGACGCTTGATTCCTGAAGAAACAAAGTCAATATCTAATGTATGGAAGATACCTTGCATGCAACGAGAAAGTAACAATAGTCTAACAACTTTTACTTGCTAGCAAAATAATAGAGTATCAGAGAAGCGCCAAGCGAGCCAAGCCTACAGGCCAAGGAGGGGCAAAACAAGAGTAAAAATGCATAAGTAGAGAGAATAGATAGCATAAGAAGCAAAAAGGGAATATCAAGTAAGAAAGGAAATTCAACTTGATGTCTCTTGTTTTTTCTGGTTATTATCTTTTACTATTAGTCCAACCATTCATGAGCTTCATTTAGACTCTTTTCTCGGATTCCAAGACAAAAATGTTAGGGTACAAGGGTGACACCACTATAGATATATTATTCAAGACAAAGAGAAACATGGTTTCTCTCTTAGATTCATGTAGCAGAGTACCAAGAAGCATACAGATAGTATATTTGATATTGCAATAGCAATAAGCAATAATAGTAGTACTGCTTGGTACCGAATATATGTAACTTTTCAAGAGAGACGGTGTTTCTCTTCTTTTTAAGAAAACTTTTCATTTTAATTTGTGTTTCCTTTTCTCTTTTTCTTTTTTTTCAACTAACGGCCGCCAACATGCAGGCGACATGTAGCCTACATATATCCCACCCACTTATTTTATAACATAGCACATATATATGTATCTGTAGACACGGTAGCTTTGCATGTTTAAGTGTGGGTAGCAGAGTGGTACTGATATACAGATGGTTGTAGACTGACTAGTAGGAAGCGGATGGTGATTAAATAATGATGAAGATGATGGAATTTGCGAGAAGGATAAATAGAGAAAGAGTTTGAAAGTATGTGTACTACAAATTATACACTGGCTAAGAGTGAAAACAAGATGAATGGCGTGTGATTAGACGCCCCGAGACAAAGTTTAGAGCGCCACCTACAAGAGCAGATCTATTGTGTCTTCCTGAACAGAGACCAGAAACCCTTGTCCTTTGTTGACACTCATTATCTTCTTTGCATTTCTTTACACTCTTCGTTGGTGACAGCAAGAGAGCCAAAAACTTCTCTATTTTGTGTTAAACCTTGACTAGTAGCCAATATTGCCGCTCCTTTCCGCTGTGACTTTGCAGCACTTTTTTGTCTGTAACTTCGAGGTAGCTATCATATTTCACGAGCCAGTTGTTTATGTTGGCGCTCCAGGTATTACCGGGGCCGATACAAGGGCAAGATAAACCACCATGCACACATATATGTAGGTTAAATGTCCATGAAGAGAGAAAAAAGCAACAGTGTAGAAGCCAAGTGCAGGCTGAGTTAAATGGCTGAAACGGTGTTTAAGTGGCACTAAGCCAAGTTAAATAGGTCTAGTGCGCTTAAGCAGTTGTGCTGCGAAGGCGCCTAATGTTATAATAGGGCAACAAGAAAACGAAACAAATGCATTTGTTTCCGTGTATGATTTTACTTGGTTCGTTTCTGGTTATCATATTAAACAACTAATAGTTAAGCTGTTTAATATAAAACTAGACATATCTGAGAAGCAGTAGCAGAGCTAAATGCAAGTGACAGGCAGGCAAACATTTTCGTAGCCTCCTCCACTGATTTCCGTCTTTGATTTTTATCATAAAACTAATACGACTCAAAAGAATAGAGAGAGGGGAGGAGAAAAAAGGTTAAGACAAAAAATCACGCTGATGGATGACTGGTTGGCTCAGACTAGTTGGCCAGCCAGTTAGACGAGAGAAGAGGTAGAGAGTAGCGGTGACAAGAAGAAAAAAAAAAGATAAAAAGGACTGTATATTTTCACATATGAAATCTCTATGGTCAACCAAGACTGTGCTAGGACTGGATGTGTTGGACAGGCGTGTGCATTGGCCTTGCATCGAGCACACACACAGGTCACTCCATACTCAAGGAGGAATACATTTAAGTGAAGTATTTGCGTGTGCGTATTTCATATTACTGTGAGCACCGTCGTAGCAAAGGAGAGTACCGAGTGGAGGAGTATAACTATCACTAGATTCGAAGGGGAGCGTAGATGTACATATATCTAAATATCAAAGAGGTAGTTTTCCTAATGAGGAAACATGACAAGAAGGGCAACGACAAATCGGGATATGGGGAGAGGGTGTATCTTAGTGGCCTTGGGATTCAGGAAGAAAGAAGTAAGAAGTGAGGGGCGATGAAGCCGAGGAGTGTAAGAAAAGAGAATAGAGAGGAGCAAAAATAGGACAGAATGGGAATAGTCAGAGTGCAACTCTGACTTCTGACTAGAGTCAACATGCATTTTGATAGGATCCTAGTAGTTGTAGACGACACCGAGAAGTAGCCTACTACCAGGCATCTTGATATCATATACGAAGAAGTTGGTTATCAAATATCACTACCTAGGAACTAACTGTTTTCTAGTCTAGGCAGAACATTGATGTGCCGAGCAAAAGCGAGCATAACAAACGGTTTCTAATTCTTCTTCTAGTTCCTCGAGAAGGGCGGGAGAAGACAAACAAATCCAATGGGTAGAGAAGTATGGAACTCGAACCAAATCGCCATAACTTCAGCCCCTACCGCGTTGGCAAAGGAACTCAACGATAGGAAACCCACTGCCGGTTACAGTTTCTATCTCAATGAATAGGATATGTCATGGGCAAAGGAATATTATCATGGACGGCTGGGGAGGAAAAAGAAGGAGGGGGATTCGGGGGCAGAGATAAATGGAGGGGCGTGTGTTGGAGAGAGAGAAAGGCTATGATGTGTTGTGAGAGAAAGAATGCCTAGGCATCATGCCAGCTACTGGCCTCTACTTTCATTGATCCAACCGAGAGACTCTGGCTCGCGAAAGGAAAGGAACTCTAGGATCTACTTCTAGGTTCGACGCGTAGACTTCTTCTCATGGGGAGGCGTGCCCATACCTGACAACGAGCTATATATTATTCTGAGTATTCTTATATCTACCATACAGCTATATCTATAGGCATGGGCCAAGCTTAGGAATAGGAATATATCGAGGAGGGATATATCGGGGGAGGGAGGGTCTATGGTCAATCTTTTGGAGGCTGGTAGAGGAACTGCGATCTCTCGAAGCTATCCAACGTTGCAATTGTAGTTTAAGGTAATATTCCAGATAGTCAAGGTTAGGAGAACCAAAAGAGAAGAAGAAGAAAAAAATGGGAAAGATGAAGAAGAGAGAAAAAATGGCTGGATAGTAAACAGTCTGAAGTGTTATTATTACTACGCATGTTGGCGATCTTTTTCCTATCTTTACTTTATTATGACAGAGAAAGGGCTATAGCACTGACTCTTATTTACATTATTTACAGCCTAATATTTTCCATTATTGCAACTATTTTATGTTGTATGATATTGGAGTCTTTGGTTGTAGATCACTCGAGAATAAATACATAATTTATTCCAAAGACGGCAAAAGAGAGAGATAATAAAGACCTTTTGGCTTTTCGTTTATTCCAAACCCTAGAAATTAGTACCTGTTATTTTCTCTATGGTAACAAAACTCACCAAAGTGCCTAAAGGCTCTACATAAATAACACAAAATACTACTGGAAAAAGAATATACTCTAAGGTTGAAAGCTGATAGAAAGATAGACAGACATACTGCTAACCAAGATATTCCCATCTAGTTTTCTCTCCTTTCCTTACCTTTTCAATCTGTGTTTTTTTTTCTTGATTTCCTCGATTCGTTGATCACAAACGAACATTTTTGTTACTCTAATATACCCTAATGTGAAACCCTAATGGTGGTGTAAACTATACAAAATATGATCAGCGCTATATTGGACGAGAACTTGCGGATCACTGAATAGCCACTGGTATTCCTGTCGAGGAAATAAGCAATTGGAAAATACGAGGTGCATTTGAAAAAAAGAAAATATAGATTGATGTGATCTATATGTAAATTATTCTTAAGTTGTATGCTAAGAAAATCATCATCTTGTAGGATAACTGCTGACATATTTGATTTTGTCGCTGAAAGACAAGATATATCATGAACTTAGATTTTGGCGTCTTGTTAGTTAGTCACAGCTTTAATAAAACAGATTCACGGAAACTCAGTCTTGGCATTATCTTCAAAGAAGCAAAGATATAATCTAAGATCTTGGTAAGTTCGTTGTAAGTGTACAGATATAAGTATATCTGTAAATGTACACACCCACCTCGGTCTTATGACATTCTCTACTTCAGGAAAGCACAAGAGACGGGCCCGGATGATATCCGCCATTGCTTCCGGGACGCTTAGCCCCGGCCTCTAGGCTTTTTTTCTTTGTGTTTTTCTTTTAAATTTTTTTTTATAAAGAGTTCATGGTTCCTGTTCCTACTAGGGCTAAACCAGAAATGGAGGGGAAATGGCGGTCATGAGACCGGTGAAAATGAATGATTAATTATGGCTAGTAGTGATAAATAAACGGGAAAAAAACGATAGAGAAGTCAAATGTACCTTTGCTTGTTTCCGTGCCACCACTTCGACCTTTCCCCTCATTTGCTCATCATCACTAGTATGATATACCTGAAGCCCCCCTCCCTACTCCCCCCTCTACATAGAAAATACGGCTCCTCTGAAGCCGTAGCGAGCCTGGCAAATTCCCTAGTTGAGGTTGTTTCTGAATGGGGCTAAAGCGTACATACAAGTGACATGTATAGCGCTATGTCATGCCACATAATTTGTATGCAATAACAATACAGCTGAAGAATGTCGAGTAGACGGAACGGAAGGAGTAGTTTAAGCGGAAGCTGTAAGTAAAGCCGTCTACTAGTGATTCCCTCAAGGTAGATCTTAGTATGTGACATACAGATATGCTGATCCCTGTGTCTTTCTTTTAGTCTACAGTAAGGACGAAAGAGAAAAACAAGACAATATTTTGATAACGTTTTCTTCTATTAGTATTTTTTGTCTGTTGGACAGATGTATATATGTATTGTTGTGGAGAGAGACTTACTTTGCTTAAATAACACGCCACTGTGCTAATTATGATCTCACTAACAACTTTCTTGTTTTGTCTAATATAAGTCCAACCAACCTCCGCTTGACCGCTTCTTTCGATTTCCCACCAAAGCAAATGATCTCTAGAGCAGTCTTGGCATTTTGTTGTATCTTGATATGCTCAATAAGTTTAGACAACCTCTTTATGTAGAGTCTTGGCAACAGTGACTTTTTGAATATTTATGCTGGATGCTGGGCGGCCACCTGAGGAAAATTATCATGAACTTTTAAGAAATGTGCAATGCCAAGACTTGGAATTGGGTCAATAAAAACAATGGTATTAGGAGCAATGGAACAAAAAGCCTAGCATTCAGATCTTTTGTGTTTTTTTTTTCTTGTTGGCTTACAAAAATTACCCTTACTAGCTAGCACATTATCAGCGACATATTAACTGCTAGGCCTGGAAGATATGTCTTGGCGGTTACATTTTTTCTTCTTTTTGTTTTTGATATCCAGCTTCACATGCCTAATACGGGACAATCACTTTGCAGGAAAGGCTAATATCTATATCTAATTTCATGTACACACTTGTGACTTGAGACGAAAAACAAGGAGATCACGGTGATATGTAAATTAGCATAAGCGAGAAACATGTAATTGTGAACTCATTACGGCCGACATATATGGCAAAGTGATATAGTATGACTAGTACGAATAGCCAAGCACAAAGTAGATAAAACGGTGAGCCGTTAGAGTTACGCATAGATCGGCGCTGGACTTGACGATTAGAGTGTCGACTTGATATCTCCGGATCAGCTATTTGAAGCATGAAAAAGCAATACATGATATCAAGACAAGGGATAGGCCAGCTCAGCGTCAAAAGGAACACCAAGCAAACTCGATGCGAGGTCGATCATTGACACCATGATCGCCCGCTTAGCCTATTGTGTAATAGCCGTATCCCAAGTCCATTCTTCTTGTAGCTTACCTTGCTCCTTCTTCCACCGCTAGCCACTGCCGTAACCGCCAAGCACGTCAACTGCCCTCGGGTTTGGCTTGTCGATATCTCATTTGGCTATCTGGCTGGACAAGAGAAGTTAGCTTGTGCTGGAATCGGAACTAGTCTGTTTAACAA
This sequence comes from Davidsoniella australis, assembly GCA_009806335.1. Taxonomy (NCBI): domain Eukaryota; kingdom Fungi; phylum Ascomycota; class Sordariomycetes; order Microascales; family Ceratocystidaceae; genus Davidsoniella; species Davidsoniella australis. Next base: position 9,441 of record RHLR01000241.1, on the reverse strand, counting down.
TATCAATATGGGAAGTAGCTGCATGAAGCTAGCCACGATAGATAGAAATCTGTACTCCGGAATGATGCTATTATGAAGAAGCAGAGAATGCCAACTAGGAGAGATGATCCGGGGCATCGGACTCTAGGAAGAGCTTCCTAGAGACATCAAGACCCGCTTAGCTTAGCGCGACAAGGCCTTTTCAAGACGGAGCTTCGGCAGTAAGACTATTGTTGCATCGATATTTCCCTAAACAATATATATCTGGTCAGATGAAAGAAAGAAACATCTTTGCATCAACTTTCAACCCGAGTCCAATTACGATATAGGCCATAAGTTTGATCATGGCGCTTGTGCTCTAGCATGAGAATCCTCTAGCCACATGTTTGCACTCGGTTCTTTTATCCCATTATCAAGAGCAAGAGTACGGCGTGCATCGGTACATGATATAAACATACATGATTAGCGGGATATCTAGAACCTTGTTCAAAGTGGCGGTCGGATCCTGTAGAGCATAATGGAATCTATCAACATAGTTTTAGGCCGTTCAACCGTTCAGTTTACAGACATGTAGCTATCTTAGTTCAATAGATAGTGTATAGACATGCAGTCAGGAGTTCTCTCTTTCTTAAGCTTTAGCATGCAAAAAGGAAGAGTACACAGGTGAAGATATTACTCTTCCTTGTGGTTTTCTTAGGCTCTAGTGCTGTTTTTTTCTTCTTTTTCTGAAGGACGACCTGCATTCTGCGAGGGAGCGGAGACTTTGAAGACTATAGCCAATACATACATACTTGTCCATATTGTCTCCAACTTGCCGGGGTTATTATGGTTGTATGCCTTTTTTTTCTTTCTGGTTTTTTTTTTTTGACTAACAGTGACATCCGGCACCGGCTCCGAGTAGCGTCGGGTTAGAATACAAGTTCATATGGTAAAAATGACACAGGTACATGTAATTACTGATACCTACAGTTAGCTTTGTATCTAGCTCCTAGAAACACCTATATGGCCCACAAGGGCTGTATCGAACCAGAGAATCTCGTACCAGCTGACCAGCTGATGTGGATAGCACAAATACACACGAAGAAAAAAAAATCTATCCGGTCCAGGATAGAGTTTCTACATGCGGTAATTATTATTAGGCAAGGCCGTTGTGGCCTCTTTTGGGCTGATGTAGTATATGTTTGTATTATTATTTATCTTCTCCTTCTTTTATCATGTTCGACAATACGGGCCCACTTCGATATACACCAAAATATACTAGTTCTATACTTTAATGTAAGTGAGTAGTATTGGAAGTAGCTATCTCTGCTTGTATTGACCGAGGCGTGCAGTAAAGAAGAGAGCAGAAATCATAGTATGTAGCTTTGATTTGATTATATTTAACATCTACCTAAATCAATAGTATGTAGCTAAAGGCTGATATCACTTTATTGCTATATCGATTTTTACGAGCCTAAAGATGGCTGGGATCTTAGTTGTTAACTACGTATGGTAGTACGTTGATAAAAGCGAGTGGTCTATAACATTGAGCCTGATATAAGATAAGGATCGAGCTGTAGCTGGCGTGTCAATCAACTCTACATGTAGACGTGGATTGTTTGTCTACAAGAAAGGACTCTTTTGTTCTCTAAAGTAGAAAAAAATGGTCAGTGCTTCCTGTACCTAACAGTACGCCCAAGAACTTAGGAGACAGGGTATGTTTGCCAGTTTTACTACTAGAAAGCCTACTAAACTCTTTTTGCACGCATGAATGTCGTTTCAGAGCATATTTACTTTGTTGGCACCCACAGATTCTTTTTAATAGTAGAGACTTTTTGTGCTACGGCATTAATGCGAGCAATTATACAACATAGGAGGTTGTCATCAGTCAATAAGAAAGGGAGAACGCAATAGAGAGAACCTATCATGGTGATATCAAATCATAGCACTACTATCTAGAAAGACCTTGCTAGCTTACAAATCGAGACTTTTCGAATCGTCCAATGCAGGTGTGCCTTATTGCTTCCCTTTTTCGTGATTTTGGGTTAATCCCAGGATCTCAACAGCGTACTGTATCTCTTGAAGTCCATGTTGCTGTCCAGGATCGTAAGCCCACTTAGCATCGACCTATATTATCAGTACGTACATAGGCTATATATTATACCCTAGGCATTGTACTGAACGTTGCATTCGTTGTCTACTTAATATCGTTATAGTTTGAGATATTTGCTTGTAGCTTATAACTTATAACTATCAGTGTCTATAAAATAGCCTGTAATGGAAACCATCGTTGATAGTAGGCCTGGCAGAACTAAAGTTTGGGTCTCATGGCATGTTTCCTACTTAACAAGCCCAAACTTGTATTCTCCCTTTTCTCATGAGGAGGGTTTTTCTTTAGGTTATCCTCTACTATCCTTTTTATCGTCCCGCATGCCATTCAGACCAATACGTTGCCAAGGGAAACAAGGATCATCGCCTGGTATACCACTGGGGCTAAGCGTGTTCATGCTGGTAAACAACTAACCTTTTACGCCTATGATTCGTAGTTTTGTTCAATGTTCTTCAAAGCCTTCACCTAGTCAAGAGAAAAAAGAAAATGGCAAGGTAGACGGTAATAAGACTATTATTAATTGTCTGTCGATAACTACAGATAGACGGGGTATTACTAGGGAAAAAGGGAACACGCTATCGTAGATCATTTCTTTATATGGAGATACGTGATATTTTGTGGCATCTCCTTTGCCTTTTTGACTTTGAGCTCATCTTGGGCCTGCAGCCACCAAATCTTACAGTATATAGATACATGTGTACATATATATGTACAAATATCTACGACCTAATATGTATATTTTTTTTCTTCCCCTTAGCCTAATTTATATTGTAAAAATATAAGTTGTATTGGTGTAGGATAGCTTTGGCTACATCGTTTTCCTCGTTGTTTTTGTACTCTAACATTGTTCAGGTTGATTAAAACTATCTGGTATCAACATGTTAGCAAATATATTCGTTGTTGTCTACCAGTCTATTCTATTCTTGTTGTTCCTACATGTACATCTGAGTCTTTTTGGAAAGGATCGACTTCACCTGAAACATCACGACACGCCCCTCCCCTACATGTAGATAGCAGCTTGATTTTTCTCTACTTTATTATGTCAGCAATATAAACTTAAGAAGTGCATTTTTGGTCCTACATGCATAGTACATATTATAGTATTTAGGTTGTTTCCTTGTCTCTTTTTCTCTCTTTTCTTTGTCATATTCGCAGATGAGGAATACTAGGTAACGGACAGTCCGAATATCAGCGCTGTTTTAGGCTTAGATATAATATATTCCCGCTCGTTTATATCCTTCTATATTGTGGTAGCTTAGTGATGTGCGAAACGAAACAAATTCAAGAAGAGAAAGAAAAGAGAAGGGATAGAACATAGTGACATTAGTTGAGAAAGCTTCATCGAGCGAGAAAGATGTTTTGTGGCAATCTTGCCCACTACAGCTTATCAAAAATCGCATAGAAGTGAAAGGGCATAAGCATACACTAACATATATGTACAAATCAGCATCAAGTCCTAGACGTAACCTCCCAAGATACAATACTTGACCGCTACTATCTCCATTGTCATTCTGTAATCTCCAGCCACTTTATCTGATATTCAAATATCACCAACACTCCAAGTCTAGTAAAGATATGAATATACTTTAAATTGGTGTATATGAACTCTTGGCATCATGAAAGAACAAATTAAACCTACTGAGATCAGCCCTTCAGCTTTACTTGTTTTGGTACTTTGCTTGAGAAAACATTCAGTAATGACCTAGAACCTGTATGAATGACCCGTGCTGTTTAGCCTACTAATCACACTAAATGGGACTAAACATTGCTATCCCATCATCTAGTCACATCGTTTTATTACTATCACGGCACTTTTGACTTAATACAAGATTCCCAACTATACGTCTATCAGTAGTTGATATATGTAAATCCGGGCCAATACATCAGGCAAGGCTACCAGCGTACATAAAGTTCATGTCGTAATAGAATAAGCCCGCCCATAATACTATTCCACGTATCGCATCAACAAACATTGAATATGTCCAAATACATATGTTACATTTACAGATAAAAGCTTGACAAATGTCCTGAACGTTCCAACCATGGTTCTATGGTACGCTTTAGGCAATAAATGATACAGCATATAGTCGGAGTTTGCGCTTTTATTATAGTGACTCGTGGCTCAGCTCGTCAAACCAAGTCAAATAATCATTTTCCGAACACAGAACACCACTTGATTATCACGAGCACGTATCTTAGAAATGCCTACAAGACCCACTGGAGATGAATATGGAATAGTTGTATACGAAGGCACATGTCATATATCTGTACTATCCACGCTCACAACAAAATCATGGTTAAATGTCATCTCATTGCCTATGAAGATGTTGGTACTATCTCTATCTCTATTAGGCTACTTCCCAAAACAGCTAAACTTTAGATGAGTAAAGATCTATAAATTACGACAATATATCGTTGAGGTGCAGCTACAACAAAGAGGAGAAATATTTCTAAAGCTAGAAACGTTGAAGGATTGGCGATCCACTCTTGGTACCACCTTGTATTTATTTATGAGGTTATTGTGGATTAATGATCGACGCTCCTGCATAAGTCAAAGTCGCAGAATGTTAGGGTCCAACAAACCCTAACTACATAGACACTAACTAACAAGTTCTTACACATTACGCAACCTATTTGGGACATCATTTTACACCGCCTTTTGTTTCTGTCGGCTTTATGTAACATAACTTCTTATGAAAAGGTTTTCCCATTTTTGCAAAGATTATGCAGTTACTAATTAGCCAACTCACCCCGCCTCAAAAAATCACTGAGTTGGCCATGATAGTGAAAGTTTCGGTGAATATCTCCAGTTCGAGATAGCAAAAGCAACCAACGCAAGAGAAAGTATTGCTGGCTAGACCTTAGCACAAAGCCTGAAAACCTAGAATAAGCATAAGTTGGACTTCTTGGGTATGGCTATAAGTCAGAACAGACATCTCCCGTAGATAATCATTAATCTAGCTCTGAAATCTTCAGTCAAAGTTTGCAATAAACTCTAGTCCATCAGTACATTCTAATTCAATTGTTTACTCTCCCAAATTAAACTTCCACTCTTGTTATCCGGCGAAGTCAAAAAAACAACAAAAAAACAACTGTAAACTACCAACAATACAATCAAACAAAGTCTATTCAGCAAGTTCTTCGGCCTTCTTAAACGATAAAGCTTCAGGTTTCGTCTAACACATTTGCTAACTTATCAGAGTTGATATGTCCAGCCCTCTAGCACTCAGTACCGTTTTGTATCTTTACCTTCTTATGTACCTAATCCCATAGTTATAATTAAGTCTTAAAACGTCCTTCCATCATTAAATATATTAATGCCTACAACTGCTTGCCTTCATTTGTGATAGTCAAATAACATTGTAGATACTTTTGTCTTGTATAGTATAGTTATAATCAGGTGAGGGTACTTTCATGTTTTTTGCTCTAACTTTTTTTTTATATTAAAAGGCGGTGTAAATAATGTCCCAAATAGGTCGTGCAATGTATAAGAAGTGCAACATGCCATATAGAGTGACTTGTTGGTAAAGGGTAGATCATCACTTAACCGACATATTTCAATGAGAATAAGACAAAAACATAGACTTTCAAGCCTTTTTTTTTTTCTCAGAGAAACAGTGGTCCACATCTTGACCCTAGTCAACCCCCCAACGCCTTCTATATAGATATACATATGTATGTATTAATTAGTACATACTTGCCATAATATATGTAGTAAGTAAGTGAGAGCATTTTCAAGAAAAAGGTATTGGGGAGTGGCAACCTTTAGGTAATTAAAATTATGAGCAAGAATAGCTCCTCTAAGTTATTATTTGCTCTTTGGCTACCACACCCTATTCTCTTTTTTGCCTTCGGTCCCGAATTTCCAGCTGAGATTGAATGAGAGCTGGGGAATGCCGGCCATTTTTGTAACATACCCTAGTGCGTTGTAACCGGACATCTGCGGCTTGTGAAGGAGGGTTGAGGTAGTTGTGAATGAACCACTGCCCTAACAACTTCGAGAGAAATACATGACTGATAATGGTTTTTTGCACATTAAAGCTGGGCTTCTTACAAATTATTTCTCATTGGAAGCACATTTACATGTATATACTAACATTAGCGTTCGTGAATGCTATTTTATTTATGTAAACAACCTTCACCACTTTCAGAATACTATGCTTTGCAAGGTATCATCAAAATCTGGCTCGCCATCTATTCCTCATTGTCGAATCGAATAAAAGGTCGTATTCTACAGGCCGGAATGTACCGCTGATTTATACATGCTGACAGTACCATGTCTTCTCTGTGGAGGCAACTCTCTGCGCTTCATTACTGTTTTTTTCATTCTTTTTTTTTTCAACCCGAATTTGCTATTTTCTTTTCCCCTTTGGACACCCACGTCCTTGTTGATTTATACCATACTATCTGATCACTTTAGATTACTTGTTACCATCACCAAGATACTGAATAGTCACCATGGTACCCTGACCTGGCGGGTTCTGATGTGCAAAGAAAGAAAGACCTTGGCTGGGCTATTAGTTTTGTATTGGGGTTTAAGCTCAAAGGGTTGCCATGTTCCCGCCATATATTTATCTATTTTTCCTTTTCGATTTTATAATAGAAACAGAAATATCACACCCTCCTCCCCTTACCTTGATATTTTCTCTTTTCACCCACTTCCAAGGTTAGCCAAGTGTCAAAGGGCTTCACCCTGCTTGTATGATTTCTTATGTAGGTTTATGTTAACTTTTATATATCAGCACCTAGCTAGTCACATCAGATATAACAGCTTGTTCAGTTTTTCTTTCCGGGTTCCCAAAAGTCCAATATAGGCGTAGGAGAGCCGGGTCCTTTGGGATACAAATAGCCACTATATTGTAATATCAAGAAATAAGTAGACTATCTCGTTTCTTGGCCACCAATATCAGACTACAACGTAGTGGAACTCAAAACTAGGATAACTTGAAAAGATATGTGCCAATGAATGCTACTTTGGATATTATCAACCGAGAATGAAATATGTACGAGCGAAAGATACCAAAAAGGACAATTTTATTTCGCAGATAATGTTTGGTACATTGCAATTGACAGCCAATGCTATCAAATGATTAACCTATACATCACCACTCATGATGATCTGGTCAAGACACATGGCAGATTGTAGACACCAAGAGAGATTTGGGATTTTCTACATGATATTCTGGATCACGATAAGTTTCCGCTCCATAATTATAAATTTCCCGATCTACTGTCATCAACGATGTAAATCATAGTATCAACAGACCCAAAGACTCGTCTAGAATGATGTTCGTTGTTCCAATGATCGAATAGACTCTAGAGACGATCTCAGAAGGCGCCCTGGCTTGATAAATTTCTCTTCTTTCCTTTGGAAACGGATGAGCACTAAAATTCGCCCCCAGGATCTACTTCTCTTTCTATATGTTATTGTCTCTTGGGATTTGTCTTGTAAATCTATCTGATCGATCTAGGCGGGGTGGAACCTGGGAAAACCTGCGATGTGTTTAGATTCCTTAGAAGGCCTTTACCGAGAATCTGAGCGAGCGTTTTGGCTTTCACTTCTTCTTCTGGCTTGACCTCCGAGATGTCCTATCATCTGGTTCCACGAAGAACCAGCACAATTACTCCCACTTAGAGCTTAAATTGACAATTCGATGCAAGATCAAGATAGAACAAAGGAAGAGTATGTGTAGGTGCTGTACATATGAATACTAGACATCATGGCTTTGAGCTAAAATCATGTACATACAATACCGTGTGTTTAGAAAATCGATGATTTATGAAAACATATCGTAATTTTTTTTCAACTGTTAGAGTGATAATTTCATGATTTGAAATGCGTTATGGTCAAAATAGCGACGGAAAAATATTTAGAAATAGAACCTTTAATTCATAAAGACTTTGCTAGAGTCTAGAACCTCTTCTTCGAACGCAGTCTTGACCAAATGATCGCCCGGGAAATAACGCTTGAATCCTGATATTATATATGAGGATGTTGAGTTAAGTTTGCTTCTTGGTCAGTGCATTCGCCGCAACTTCATCAAGGCAAGCAAAATTACCGCAACTAGGGGTAATTTAGGGTTCATCGGTTCGCGAACAGTTCATAGGGCTAAACTTTTAGCTGGCCCAAGTCGATAATTATGTTGTAGAATAGTACTAAGTCATGCCTAGGCTATAGTGGACCAGAAAGAAAGGTGCGCCCATTTCAAGGTCACACAAATGACAACAAAAGAAGCACCAACTACTTAAGTAAAGATAGAAGAAAATGCACCTATCTCGACTTGATACTATTATCATGACCAAATAAAAGATGGCATGATGAACCAATGGGTATCAACTAAAGAAAATGACAAATCTGAAGATCACGAAGTAGACTCGAATTTGCCAGCAAAAGCCTCATTAGACTCCGGGCCTCAAATATTGGGTAAGCTAGTTTTCTCTCATAGTGTCTGGTCGCAAAAGTTATAGTTCCCAGATACGCACCCTACTTTACAGCTTCAACAGCTTCAACAACTAGGAAAGGCAAGAGCAAAGGGAGTGTAAAACCTAAGGAAAAGACTAAGTACTGAAATAAGAGGCACAGTTGCAACATTGAACTGTCATTGTTATATTATCTTAAGCATTTCTAAAACCGGCCCTAAATCTATTTATTTGAACCAGCAGCAGAGTCTACATTATGCCTCAATCTAAAGTCACCCAAGTACCCAAGCCATAGTTCCGAAATCCATGAACCATTTTTTATAGACTTTTTGAGTTACATAACATTCACAATCAATATCATTATCATTCAGTTTAGGGCATTTATCTGTCAATATGGCAAGCATGATCTACAATAAGCATTGCCATTTCTTTTCAGCTGTGTCCCAAGAAAGCTAGATAGTACTATGAATAGACTTATGGCATAAAGGGCCTAATAAAATCACAAAGGGAATAAAGTAAGTAATGAGCTGCACCCGTTCTGAAAATCGCGGAGCGGGAAGTGATTTGCACGGGTTCTAGAGACGAGAGAATCTTGATGTAGTGAGGACAAGAAGAAGGAGAACGAAAGAACGAAAGCCCCCTCTTCTCAAAATAGGACATACTCGCTTGCATCCATCGAAGTACGCCTTGAAAGGGGTGGGCGGGGCAAAATGGATAGGAAGGAGAATATCCAAGAGGGAAAACGAGACATACAGAATAGGGAATGGGGGAAGGATTCCGGATAGGACAAACTAAACAGACATCATAATGTACAGATATGTGAACATTATGCAAATCGATGGCATGCATAAAACAAGAGGTGAAAAATAAGTGACTGGACGTAGAGTAAAGAAAAAAGAAAAAAAACACAGTTCCTCACTGATGTTTATACATCCCTATATTAGGATAGGGTA
>RHLR01000240.1:0-28772 GCA_009806335.1 Davidsoniella australis | reverse complement strand
AAAAAGAAAGTGAGAATGGACAGCAGCATTGGGAATATGTGCTGGTCGCTCTTAAAAACCCACGACGAAGGGGAAAAGTTCGTCTTTGGACGGAGGGGGAGGTACTCGAACTCAAAGGTACCCCCCCGAGGGTTGTAGGAGGGAAGGTTGGCTTTAACATAACAGAAGTCAACAATGTTACATGTGTAGTTCAAGTTGATGATACTTTATGTATACATTAAGGGTTACAAGGGGGTTAAGATATATGGATGCATAGTGCAGTAATGATGTGATGACTAGTCAGTTAACTAGATATCGATAATGTACAAGAGTCATAGCATCTTGGTAGCAGCCTATGGCTTCCATAAGTTGGTGAACTCAATAGTCACGATGCCGTTATCACTCTTGACAACCTTGAGAGACTTGAGATCTTCCACGATCCAATCAGGCCTAGCTGCTGCCACTTGCTCCACAGTATGGCTTGTAACAAGACCAACAACTTTGCAGCCAGCGGCCTTTCCTGATTTGATACCCGCTGGAGAGTCTTCAAGTACAAGTATTTGCTTCTCCGTCGCACCAAGGTTCAGCTTTTCACGACCCAAAAGATAGCATTTGGGATCAGGTTTTCCGTTTTCCACAGACTCGGCGGTCACTAGAACCTTGGGCTTGGGCAGATCCAAACGCTTTGTCCAGCCAGTGACTAGCGGGAGCGTGCCTGAGGTAACAATTGCCCATGGAGAATCGTGCTTAATCAAGTCGTCAATGAGAGAGCGCGCACCAGGTATTTCAAAAGCACTCTCACCCCATTTTTCGGGGATACGCCCTTCGATTTCACAGACATCTGTGGCGTTGGTGTTAGCGATCTGATCATGATAAAGGCCCCGATGAAGTAGGGAACTTTGACGTACATTCCCAAGTAGCAAGTTCCGGCTTGAGGACCTTGAACATATCGTAGCTACGACGACCGTGGGAAGTCTCGAGAATGACGGCAGATGGGATGCCAATTTCCTCTCCGATTCTAAGAATAGTTAATACATGGAAGAAATCTGTGATGGAACTAGACACCTTACAGCCCCCAATGCTTCACGATGGCTTCGGTTGAGTCGATGATGGTGCCATCCATATCGAAGAGGAAGCCATCAAAGGTTGCTTGATCTGATTCCGTAGTGTAAGGCATTTTGGGTACGAATGACTCAGTAAGAAGATTGAGAATGGGGGATTTTGGAGATAGAGAAATGAGAAGGTGAGAAGAAAGTCAGATCGATATAAAAGCAAGTTTAAAATCAACGCAGAGCCTCAGGAACCTTGAGAATAGTTGTAAACTATTCCACAGATGTAACCCCTCAACCAGTAGAAAACAGCTTTGAACGGCAAGTCCGCAGTTATAAGTCCGTTGTATTTCACGATGGCTGGTCGAGTTAAGGCTAGCCTTCACGAATATGGCCAATCATCTTACAGCACCGCTATTACTAGATTTGGTAGGAGCCGGAGTATCCGTTTTAGGACGAACCCACAAAAATCGGCTTAGTCATCACAAATAATCAATGTACCCTTGTTAGGCGGTGAAGGAACTAGTGGCGCTGGTGGATCCGATGGATGGCGGCAGAAAAAAAAAGTTTTGGTGGGATAAGATTCTGCTAGCACATAGAAAGACTTGGTGATAATAGCAGCATCAAGCATTTTATTCTCTGGATAATTTGCCGACTCAATACTAAAGAAATTAATCATTACAATGGCCGGCAACATCAACAAGCCCAAGAGTGAGTTTCTCCTTCAAAAAACAGCCAATTGTGCCCAAGAGCATTCCCTACTAACAGCAGTGATGTAAACAGAGCCCACCTCGAAGCGGTCCTCGACCCGCCTCCGGGCCAATATCAAGAAGGCTTCGAACTCGAAGCAACGCAAAGATCGCAAGCTCGCCAAGAAGAACCCGCAGTGGAAGTCCAAGTTGAAGAAGGACCCCGGAATTCCCAACCTGTTCCCCTATAAGGAGAAGATTCTGCAAGAGATCGAGCAGACCCGGGTGCGCAAGGCCGAAGAGCTCCAGCGCCGCAAGGAGCAGGCCAAGGCTGCCAAGACTGGCGTCAAGGCTGGTGAGGAAGAGGACGAAGATATCGAAGATGAGGACCTTGAGTTCGACGAGACCGCCATGGACGAGGACGAGGACGACGTCGATGACAGCGCTGACGGATCGAACCCTATGGCTGCTCTGCTGGCTTCAGCCCGCCGGGCCGCTGAAGACTACGAGCGCCAATTGGCCGCCAGTGACGACGGAATGGACGTGGAGGGCTCCGATATAGAAGTCGGTACTGACCAGGCTGCTTCGCGCCGTGCCCACGACAAGGTCTTCAAGGACGTTGTCGAGCAGGCTGATGTGGTTCTGTACGTCCTGGATGCCCGTGATCCCGAGGGCACTCGTTCGCGTGACATCGAGCGTAGCGTCATGGCTGCCGCCAACGGTGGTAAGCGCCTGATCCTGATTCTCAACAAGGTCGATCTGGTGCCGCCCAAGGTCCTCCACGACTGGCTGACCCATCTGCGTCGCTTCTTCCCTACGATTCCTCTGCGCGCTAGCATTCCCGCGCCTAATGCGCATACTTTTACTCACAAGGACATCACTGTCCAGAGCACTAGTGCTACTCTTTTCCGTGCTCTCAAGGCGTACGCTGCTAGCCGCCAGCTGAAGCGTGCCGTCTCCGTCGGTGTTATCGGTTACCCCAACGTTGGCAAGTCGTCGGTGATCAACGCCCTCCTGGCTCGTCTGGGTGGCAAGGCTGGTCTGAAGACCCGTGCCTGCCCTGCTGGCGCTGAGGCTGGTGTCACTACTTCTATTCGTCAGGTCAAGATCGACAACAAACTCACACTTCTTGATTCTCCCGGTATCATCTTCCCCTCTTCAGGCCGGTCAGCATCAACGTCCGGAAACCTCGTGTCTATGGCCGCTGCTACGCAAGCCCACGCACAACTAGTGCTTCTTAACGCTATTCCACCGAAGCAAATCGACGATCCCATCCCTGCTGTGACGATTCTACTCCAAAGAATGTCTGAGCAGAGTGCTCTGTTCGATAAGCTGCTCGACGTGTACGATATACCTCCTCTGGTCGGCTCCGGTGGCGGCGACCTTACCACTGACTTCCTGGTGCAAGTTGCTCGCAAGAGAGGCCGTCTGGGCCGCGGTGGTGTGCCTAATCTTTCTGCTGCTGCCATGACTGTCATTACTGACTGGAGAGACGGTCGTATCCAGGGCTGGGCTGAGGCTCCTGTGCTTGCTGTCGAGGGCGTCAATGCTCCAACTGTAGCTAGCACTGAGAACAAGAGTGCCGATGAGCCTGCAGCTGACCAGAAGCAGATCGTCACCCAGTGGGCTGCTGAGTTCAAGCTGGACGGTCTGTGGGGTGATAATGCTGACGCTGAGGTTTCCGCTGACGATGTCATGCAGGAGTAAATTTTTCTTCTTCGTTCTCGTGCTCTGCGGCTTGGTATATATCGATACCGTGTTGATATTTGTTAGTTTGTTTGTGCATTTGTAGTTGAACATGGTCTTCAAAAAGCTACTCTCTTCACTTCGAAGTTGAGTCAAGAAAGCATCGGCGTCCGGGCGTCTTTTATATATTCTATCTGATTTGGGATTCTGGGAAAACAAAAACAAAAGAACATCTAGTTGGCAACTTTAATGCTTCTATTTCTTTGACAATATGTTTGTTACGTTTCTTAACTTCACTACGAAAGGATTTGAATGTGATGTGCTAATGATGTTCTTTGACAAATGCTAACTATTTGGCACAAAAATTCAAATTAAACTGTAACTCCTAATTACCCTTTTTTATTATATATATATATATACACGTGCTGATCTCATATCTATGCCTTAAGCAACTCCATCTTGACGCCACGCTTGCCAGTAGCTTCGTCTTTGCTATCGCTCACACGGACCTTGACAACCTGGAAAAGCTCGACATTGACTTCACGGCTACCCTTGCACTTAAGCACATAGTTGTCGGCATCAAACTCAGCCTCTGGCTCAGGCTCGGCTAGATCGCGCAAGCGAATAAGACCCTCAACGCCAAAACGCGGGACGAAAACCACAAATCCGTTGCTAAAGATGCGCATGACATAACCATCCTCTTCAACCGCACGGCCTTTAAGGGCTTGACCGACATAGTAGGCGATACTGGCACGACCAGCCATCTGGGCGTTACGGTGGCGCACGTTGATATTCTTGCACACAGCCTCAAGTTTGCCACGGCTACGCAACGATGGGTGGACGGGCTCGTACTCAATGGCGGCAGCTAGCTGGCGATGGGCTACAAGATCGGCGTAGCGACGAATTGGCGATGTGAAATGGGTGTAGATATCCGAGGCCAGACCGTAGTGACGGAACTCGGGATAGGCTTGAGTACCAGAGCAGAAGTACTCGGCGCTCATCATACAACGAGTAGCTAGGATACGCACTAGTGTGTTGAAGAACGGGTTTGCAGCATCGACACATGTATCAAGGGAATCAGCTAGTGCTTTGCTGCTATCAACACGCAATTCCATGCCCTTCTTGACGCGTAACTGAGTAGTTAACTCGTCAAAGTTGGTCCGTGGGGGAGCGCCGTGGCGACGTAGCATCGCTGTCTGAGGGAAGGCATCATAGATGCGCGCAGCAACACTGACATTGGCGAGTAACATGAACTCCTCAACTAGAGAGTTAGTATCGAGTAGCTGCTTAGTCTTGACGTCGACAGGATCAGAAGTTTCAGACTCCATCTGGACCTTCACTTCCGGCGATGACAGACTCAAAGCACCAGCATCGTAACGCTTTTGCTTGAGTTTCTTGGACATCGCCAAAAGTGCACGCATACCACCAGTGAGATCATCTTGCATAGAAGCATCGTCGATGCGCAGTTGTGCCTGCTCGTATGAGAACGCTTCGCGAGACTTGATGACGGACTTGGTAAAGCGAGTGCTGACAATTTCTGCGTCAGGTGTCATTTCCCAGAGTGTCGAGAAGGCATAACGTTCAACATAGGGCTTGAGCGAGCAAAGATCAGTACCGAGAAGAGGCGGCAACATATCGATACGCTTATCAACCATGTAGACTGTAGTACCACGGATACTAGCCTCTGTATCCATGGCGTTGTTGGGCTTAACAAAGTGTGATACGTCGGCTATGTGAACACCTACTTCGAAGTTTCCATTAGGTAGAGGCCGTGCATGCAAAGCGTCATCGATATCCTGGCAGCCGACGGGATCAATGCTGCAGATTAGAAGTCCACGGAGATCTTCACGGTCCTTCCAGCCAGGGTCACTAGTCTCAGCGGGAACCTTCCAGTCGTGGCCTTCAGCTGGTAAGCAGTCCAGAACAGTCTTGGGGAAAGGCCGATATTGAACGTCCCACTCTAGAAGTAAAGCCTCAGTTTCGGCGGCCTTGGTTTCCATTTCTCCTAGACTACGCACTAAGTGGCCCACCGGCTGGCGAGAATCCCGAGGCCAACTGTCGATTGTGATGAGTAGACGTTTACCGAGAAGCTCTGATACTTGGCGTGTCCGTAGCTTGATCTTAGGGATTCTTCTATCCATAGGCAATAGGAATACGCTGTTCATCTTGCGGCCCTGACCAGAGCCCTTAGATGCAGATGTGGGATCGATGTGGCCGACATATTGTCTCCAATTACGCTTCACAACACCGACGATTTTGGCAGTGGGCTGGGCATGGCTTTCCACACCATTCTTTTGAGATTTGCGAGCTTCATCCTGAATGGCCTTCTGTTCCTTGGCAGAAACAATATCAGCGCCATCTTCGCCGTCAGCATTTTCGTCCTTGGTGATAGACTCCTCCTCTACAATAGTAGTAGTTGGAGTTTTCCATTGATCCTGGGGTAGAATCTCAACGACGACAAGGTCGCCGTCAACCGCTCTGTTGATGCTTTCACGGCCGAGAATGATAAGTGGCTTGGGGAACGCGGAGACCTTGATTGAGCCTTCTAAGTAGTTGTATTGGGAGACATTGAAGATACCCTGATGCATAAGACCAGCTTTAACACCCGTCATCATCTTGGAAAGCGAGTAATACTCCGGGTAAAGCATCTTGACAGACTTTGAGAAATTATTTTGCGCTTGGTTTTCAGCAACCAGGTCCATTAGCCGCTCGCCATCCTCGACTCCGGAGAGGTACTCTGAAATGTTCATAGCCGGAATGTTTTCTGCCTTGGCTTTTCTCAAGCAGTCCTTGTCATTTGTTAAAAGAACGGTCTGAGGGGTATTCTTGCTGCGAGATTTGGCGATATGCTCGTTGTACCACGCCGCCGATTTCCTCACGGCTCGATCATTACGATCATTTATGCTCTCCTGTTCGCCTCTGACGATGTAGGTTTCAAGTCTGAAATCGTTGAAGAACACATAAAAGCGCTTTTCTTCGCTATTCACTAAGCCGATGAGTCTGTTGTACAGAGGTAGTGATCGGTTCTTGAGCTCTTCGAGGACTGTTTGTATGATGATGACGTCACAAAAAGCATCGCTCTGCTCAAAGACATCCATAGCATTGAGGAGAATATTCGTATCGGGTAAAAGGTAGCGTCCGTGAGGGAATGCCTCTGAGCCTAGTGGCTTCTCTGCCAAAACGAATGGTTGGACTAAAGTAGGAGTGTCAGTGATGTTTAGAACAATATAGATCTTTGTGATAAATTATAGGACTTACCTTGGTTGCGAGCATCTCTGGGGGCAGCATCGAAGCATGCTTGGCAATTTTTTGAGGAACAAGGAATATCTTGACGCAGATATACCTCTCTAACAATCTTCTGAACTTTTCCGCTACGAGTTGACCGCACATAGACCTTGCTAGAGATACTAGCGGCCAGAGGGTCAGCGTCACCCGCACGCTTCAAACTGGTCATGATGAAGTTTTGTATGTATTAAGCTACACTCAAGTTCTAGAACCGAATACCAGGATTTAGAGTCGAAAAATTAGGTTCAAAAACCAAGATAAATGCGAATGAGAATCTCGATAAAGGCGATCTTTGAAGATGTTTTGGTGGGATGGAGAAGGCTGCAAATACAAAAAATGTAAAATCTACTAAAGTTTCTTTCAGCCAATAATAGCTAGTGGGCTGATTACAAACTCTCAGCCTTGCATCTGGCATCAACACTCAACGCTTATACAGCTCAATTCGATTAACAAAGCAATGTGATGAATGGAACTAAGTTTCAATAGCGCTTATTTGTAATCTCTGGCTCTCAATAACTTTTTTTTAGAAGATGCGGGTGAACCTTGTGTGTATTTATGCCGTAGTAATCTGATAGACGATACATAGATGTCTCTGTATATTTTAATTATAGTAACCCTACTATATCACAGACCCTAATACTCCCATTGACGTCTGTGTGACCAGTAACGATGATTAAAAATTGAACAACATATTACAATTTCTTAAATTCCTAAGAATAATTGCAGGCTAGATATATTATTTAGTATACCAAAGGGAAGTAGATCACCGTCTATATATGCTAAATCCAAAAAGACAACTGAGTAATCGTAGTAATGGCTATTCATAGAGGACCAATTCAAGATAGTTTAGTATTATCGGCGTTGATGCTATTCTAACCTGGTTTGGAGCAAGACTCGGCTAACTGTCAAGTATTCCTATTTCTTCGCTAATGATACATTGATAAGCGTAATATAATAGGCGTCGATACTGTCGTCGGTGGTGACAATTTGGAAGATAATATAAAAAAAAGCCGTTACATCATGTTTTATCGCGCAATGATAAATCGCGTTCCATCCTCATAGCCTGAAGTGACCCTTTAAGGGGGAAATTCATATTGGTCTACTATCACATCGGGCCCATTTACTACGAGATGCATATGCACCCAACCCCCTTTGGGATCTTCGAAGAAAGATAACTGCCCACAGGCTGTTGGCTATCATTCTTGGGCACATACATATATAACTAGGGGAAGTAAAGAGATCGAAACCTAACAATTCTAATAGTGGACA
Source organism: Davidsoniella australis (assembly GCA_009806335.1). Lineage (NCBI taxonomy): Eukaryota > Fungi > Ascomycota > Sordariomycetes > Microascales > Ceratocystidaceae > Davidsoniella > Davidsoniella australis. Next base: position 20,815 of record RHLR01000240.1, on the reverse strand, counting down.
AAGTCTGGCTGCCTAACATCCAACGAAGGTGAAAAGGAACTGAAGTCTATTTGCCATGAATCCTTTTCATACGCATCAGCTATCTTCAAATATCATTGCGGTATTTTCCGGATACCTTCGGTTACCATAAATCATCAATACCCGCTTGGCTTGGAGAACTTGGTGCTTTGAATTGTCGATATATCTCGGGGTATAATCATTAGAAGCGGTACCAGTCTATACTTCCCCTCTTTTCCGGGTGCTCTTATCGCTGGATCTCATCACTTACCTATCTGTGACCCAAAATCATTGAGTATCTCACCTATTCGGGAGCACAGGCTAAGCACTTTACAAACTTACGCCCCCTCCATGTTCTAATGCAAGAATCAGATGGGCTGTTCATGTTTTTTTCTTGGGGATATCCCGGAGATAGAGAACAGAAAGCTGGCTAGAAGGATATTACACCAAGTTTCACCATCAGCCGCCTTAACAGCTTACAGTCTAACGGTATGACTCTTAATATATCTTCTTTTATCTACTTTAGGTTTGTCATAATTCGTATGAAATCATCTTTGCGGTAATGGAATTTTAATATTGTGTGGCTCCATCATTGATTGCACCAAGTCACATCCTCGATACTTGACTGTCCAGAGGTTATTCCATATGAATTAGTGAACTTTCGAATGTCTTCACTCTAGTTTTCAGTAGAAGTAGATAGGAATTTATTGCTTATTATTGCTTATGAAAAAAGGCACTTATGAATTGGTCTAATGCTAGTGATACATGAGCTATGAGGGTTGTAAATAAATTGTTAGTGGCGTTTGGCTTCAAGACAATAATCTATGTATCAGTTACTGAATTTGCGCTCGAGTTCGGGAAAGATGTATCATTCCTAGTCATGTCGAACCCAATGAATATTTACCTTGATGATCTTTAGCAGCATCAAACTGTTGGGAACTACCCTTTAGATTTCATATAACCAACATACTCTCAATCGTCGGTATATTAATTATTATTGACTGTGTATATATTGCTATATGGTACTTCATCATCAGTCTAAGCGTCGGGTAAAAGGTTTTGTCATTCAATGCTTGATGTGGGTTGTTATAAGTTGAAACGGGTAACCAAAGTTTTACTAGAAAGATACTATATATAAATGTTTGTTCTAATCTACTGAGCTGTTGTTATTCTACTACGATTGATGCTCATTCCGATTGTTTACGTATAAGTATGCGGACTGGAACTCGATAACCCCGATTGATAGGGTCATACATGAACAATCTACAATGATATCGGTATATGTATCTACCCACGTAGTATATACGCGCTGATCCAAAAATCACAACGGACTTGATCTATAAAACGACATGGCTACTGATCATGAATATGGATATGGAACCACCGCGATAATACCGGAGCTTGTGAATCATTAGTATACTACTGGCTTCTGATCCAAGAATCTCTGACTCCTCATGACAAATATGTACATTTTGCCGTTCTGCTCTCTATTAGCCCGGCTGAGTTGGAATCCGAGACTGCTAATGCAACTGCATCTCAATAAGGGGATACCCCGCGGCATATCACCTTATCTGATTGGCTACAAGTGCTTTCTATAGTGGGCTTTCGTTGAGGCTGACGTTTTGTTTCTCACTGAATGCTTTGATAACTTCTCTCTCTTTTCTCAAAATCTCTTCTTTTTTGGTTTTGATGTGATCATTCCCTCGTTAGGATCAGTGCACATATATTATAGTTGTAGTTATAACTTTAGGGAACTAACAAACCCCGAGGACCAGAAAGTACCCCAAAAAGAAGTACTTTTGAGCAATTAGTCCTGGACGCTATATCTATCGCTCAAATACCGTTTGTAGTTATACAGTTAACTATAGTTTATGTAGAAAATGGATCTATAGTGAAATGGCTAACTATTTTCTAACGTAATCACTACTGGAGATCACACCCAATGTGACGCTTTCTTGTTTAGATAACGTTACTAGGAAACGTTATGGCTTTACATTTTTAGATAGACTCGGGTTTGCGGCGCCTATGTTGGTCAATTTATTTACTGCCTTGACGGCTATATTTCAGTCTATTAGCCTTGTACTGTCGTCATATATTCGGCAAGAGACTGCGTTGAGACTGGCCTTGCTTAATTACAAGTCAGCAAAAGAAACGATTGAACAATGGGATATTATACATATAGATGATACTGAAAGGAAAAAGGAAAAAGGAAAAAGGAAAAAGGAAAAAGAGGAATGAGAAAAAGCAAGACCGATCCAAGTTAGTCGAAGTATAATGTAGCTAGTGTGTATAGATACAGATATGACCATATCAATTTGTGTATGTACGCTCATCTCATGCAGATTCCTGCAGCATTCCTATTTGTATTTCGAAGTCCAAAAAGGGCAATGCCCGTATAGGAATAAAAATATGAAAATATCTAGCGATCAGAGACCAGCTGTTGGTTCTCAAAATTACTTTCATCGAGAATAACTAGCGTCATTTCTTGCTCTTCTATGCCGCAGAACTCGCCGCCTGGATCAAGAGTCATATGATAGGCTTTTAGTGACCAGATAGGCATTTTATTTTTACTGTTTTAGGAACTTTGATGCGGTTAGCTCCGTGTGTGGTTGTCCTTTCAAGCCGCCCTTTTCGTTCGGGGGGATTTTCTTGTCTATTTGTCTTCTTTTCTCCTCGAAATAAAAGAGAAGAGCTTGCAGCAATTAGCATAGAGATCCCGCCCTTTTTAATTAACTGTAAATGCCATTTCGACCACTTATTACTTGCTAAATTTTGTTTCTAGGTTTCTATCTAGTTTGGAAATATGATACATATATAACCTAATATCATGCTTGGATTGGCTAGCGAGCTTTGCAAATAACGCCGTAAATGGTTGGGTATCATGCAGCCTGCATGACCATCAGGTAATGTATAATCACATGGATATATGAAAACATCAGTGTATAGCTATAGTTATAGCGTATACTTTATTATCTTTGATGACGGGTTCTGTATATATATATTCAGTAGTCCGTAGTGCGATATGAATATAACCAAAGGCCAATACTGGAAGCAAGGCTTTGAAAACGGACAGTTTGCCATTTTACGGATCAAAGGCTCTGGGTCAAAGGCTCTGGGCCAAAGGCTTCCAGAAGATGGAGACATGTAAGCTATTTCGTGCTAGGTAACATTCGAGCTCGACAACAACTACAATGAATGTCACTATGGTGGATTTTCAACGTTTCTGAGGATAATGTTACCTTCTCAGGCCACTCTTCTAGAGCATCTGACATGCTATAAGTGCTATCATCTGCTTTCCCCGCTAGAGATAGATGTGGGATTTTCAGTACATACATTGTGTCTAACTATCAATGCTTGGCATAACGCTTTTATGGTCTATCAAGGATATCTATGTAGGAAAAGTGGAAGCTGGCAGTGGTAACGCATTGCAAGTAGAATGGTTGCCTATTGGGAAAGAGCCACTACGGTAATGTTCGGGCATGTTGTTTTTTTAGTTAAGTCTTGATCCATAAAGAACAGTGACTCCTTATATAATGTGACATAGTCAGCCGTGCTGTTAGACTCCATATACGTACTAGGTTTTTTATTATGATTTAGTTACAGTGATCATCTTAAGCCCAAAGCCTGCTTTGCTAGCTATGTCACTGACTACATTTGAGTTTGCGTATTCAATGCTTAATCATATCCTTCCTAGTATTCAAAGTCACAATTTTCTAGATAAACTTAATATACCTTTTGTGGCCTAATTTGAAGTAAATGAATAACTACTACTATCATCTCCACTACAATACTAATATAGATTTAGCATGAACATGCAACTCTCAGCATATATCAATAGATTTATTTGATCTCGGTAATCCATATGCCATAACTGTATTGATCTCTGAGGCAATTGTATTAATACTAAGGTGATGCTCGTGATACGTTTCAATAGCGTACAGTAATGACTTCAAGTTATCTCTCGATATTGATGTACTTTCACGTATATTTTCGCTTTCGCTACGGCAAAGTACTCCGCTGCAGCCTAGTTCGTTCTATTTGGCTAGCTTTTCATGTTGAGTTAGAGAGGCGCCGCCACAGATTATGCAGCAATCCGGACAGTTGACGGGCGGTTACGTACAGTATGGTGGACTGCCCAGGATAGATTCCACGTATTCATATAATGGAGTTAGTGTTGATGTGTAATATGTTGGGCATCACGAACTGGGAAGTTCAAGCCAACAATAAGCCTACTACTACATTTTTGTTACTGAATGGAAGTGCCCTCATCTAAATGCCTCAGCGCCATATCTTTCTTTTCTTTGTAGTACCCCAATGTAAGACTATCATACTCATCGCTCAGAGACAGGGGCTCAGCCCGGAGTGTTGCTATGGACTTGACATGAAGATGTCTTATACGTAGCGTTCATTCCCGTAAAACTAACCAAAAGATACTCAAATACGGGTGATTCAGATTTGGCCACTCGAGGCAAACCTATTCACAATAATATTCTCTATACAATATGCCTCATATCTTATGGATACGATATCGTTCCAGTCAGTCTACCGTACTACCGGTAATGTCATCGCTGAAAGCAATATACACATGAGCTAATACCCCTCTTTCACTTTCGTATTGATCGACCTTTGTTGGATTATACGCCGCAAATGCGCAAATTTCTGAGAGTCTTTCATGCGGGTATACACTGGTAAGAGTAGTTCAGGATTATATATGTAATTGTTTACTGTTGGCTCAAGGGATGATTCTTAATGACGTGCCACTATGGGAATCAGCGTCTTCCTACCAACACTCTTTTTTTCTCCCATGACTTACCTTTTGCATTTTCGGAGGTGACGTGTACTATATTCTATAGATATACATTAATAGGCAGGCTCTTTTGCCGTACCTGCCAGCCCCCTCCCAAATTCTGCCAGCGAATCCATTGTTCCCCCTCAAAGTACGGTGATCTTTACGACGGCAGGAAGATAACTAGGAATGCAAGACGACGGTCATGGGTCAGATGATAGCTTGTACAGACACATCAGCAATGCAAAAGGCGAAGTTGAGCAACTGCGATCAAGTGACGTGGAAGTGGGCGTCCGAATATCCAATTTTATTTTCAGCTGCCACAAGGCGTCACTATACCTATAGTGCATACTTCCGGTGAAAAAACGAAATACGAACATAAAGTAGTAACGCTATTAAGAGTAGCAAGAAGGATAAAATGAATCCCTTTGTCATAATTCTTCTTTATATGCTCTTTTAGGTCTACCTAGATTCGGTTAAATCGCATTGCTGATGGACAACTCAATTTCTACGGACCGCTAGATTCGATGTTGATTTCACTATCTAACGTCCATCCACTATTATCTCAAAGATGGCTCGTTCTAGACAGATGGAAGCATTCGAGTGATGGTGTTATCTTCTAGCCGACGCCCGGGTGGCTAGTAATTGCAGATTCAAATGGATTCAAGCATCTCTTATGACGTTTAGGGTTTCGGCTTTGATATCAAGAGAAATCTCTGTCTAGTACAAGCGAATAGTTTTGTTTTCGACAGACGGAAATTTGAGAATGTCTAGTCCGCGATCACATGAAAGATTCGGAACATCTGCGGAGCCGATCGTGGCACTAATCGGAGGGGCCATCGAGGACGCGAACATGGAGGGACACGCGTACATTACTCAACTAGACTTCTACAGTGCGTTCAACACAATGGATAGGAGAAAGATAGCAGACTCCGTGCGAAGTTACAGGAAGGATCTCTCGTAGGCACTTGCATGGGCATATGATGACCCGACTATCCTCATCACAAATGACGGTAACAGGTTGGCATCCGCCGAAGGAGTTCGATAGGGAGATGTGTTTGGTCCATTGTTCTTCAGTCTGGGGATAAGAAAGTTTGTAGAGAAGCTGAAGGAGACACTGGGACCAGGGAAGGAAGTCATGGCCTACCTTGACGACATTGTCGTAGTTAGTGGATGTACTGGATACAACGGCCATTTTGCTTGTAGATATGGAAATCGGGGTCTCCCTCAACCAGTCCAAGTCCAAGGTCCTCCGTATCCACGACTGCGGCCAGTCAGCCGGCATAGAGGTGCTTGGCTCCTTCCTCAGCCCCACTGTCGCCCGACGACGCTTCCTCTACAACCGCATAGTTTGCCAAGCTGGCACACATCTCAGGTTGGAGCAGTTGTCCCTGCAAAAGGCCCAGTTGGTCCTCCGTCTTTGCACACAACAGACACTTCGACACCTGGTGAGAACCTTACGACCCCCTCTGGAAGCTGGTGAGCAGTTCTACCCGATAGTGTTCTCCCAGGGCGGATCGATGGACCCGAGATCTGAAAATACGTTCAAGATACTACAACAACGTATGCCAAAGACTACATCAGCCTGGCTCGCCAGAACTGTGAGCATCCGTATGGCTCAAACTCGAGTTGAGGTTCATTGGGTGACCCGTGGTATGGCTGAGAAGGCCGCATGGGTGATGGTGCTACACTCCCAGTTTGCCCTTCAGACTTGGAAAGTCACGATGAGGGCGCTTTTGTAGCTTGTGAGGAGGGCTTCCTGGCCTGAGAAGTGGATGGATGATGTTTTGATTGTTTTTTTTGTTTTCTTTTGATGTTTCTACAGCTGTATCTGGGTTTTCGCTCTTCTTGTTTCTTCTACGTAGTATTATGTCGAGACGTAAAATAGTAATAAATAAAGTGTTATTTCGTCAGAATACGGCGATATATTCCGGATAAAAGTTTGGTATTGATATCCCGAGGTATCTATTTTTTTTATTCATTTAGTCTTAGTGTCCTTGTGTCGTGACTGTGTAACCTTGTGTTCGAGGCACCTTCCCTGTTCATGGTGATGAAAATCGCTGAACCCTAACCTTGTCTACCGGCAAACGTGACACGAGATAGTTATATATTATCTGATCTTTTTGAACAAGAACAACTAAAAGTAGTAATGTCGAATATATTGTATATACATAGTTTTATTATTCGTTCTAGCTTAAGAATTAGTTCTGTATATAGTAAGGAAAGCAAAAGAAAGGCAGTAATGTACTATTTTCTATATAACCGAGCAAATGCCGGGCAGGCAAATAAAAAAAATACAGCTCCGGTTTCTCATTCGATAGGCATATATAATTACTAAAAATCTGTAACTACATATTTATTCGTATTTGATTTATTTATATATGATGCGCGACGCTAAAGCAGATTAAAAAAATATATGGAGAAGTGAGACTATCTACGTAGCAAAAAATAAAATAACAGGCAAACACAAAGGTAAAGCTTTGTTCCAAATATGTTCAAACATTGACAACAAATCGTCGAAGCAGCCTCGCCTATCTCGTCATCTGCTTGAAGCCCAAGCGTCCATTTTCTCGCGCCTCGAAACGCCTGCCAATACGATACGACAGCTGTCTATGGGGTTTTGATCTTTCCAACGTTTCTTAGTCGATTATTAATTTATACGATATGACGATCGATCTATTGACGAAAAATAATACTTATCTAGCATAACAAAGCCGCCAACAACCATATAGCAATATTTAGGTACTATTGCACGGACCTTGTCAGCGCTTTTTTGCTTTGTGCTCTACCTGGCTGCGGCCGTGTCAATCATCAATTTCTCTATACAGGAATTACTACTTGATTGTGTTGCAATATAATACTAGGCTCGCCCGAAGTTGCAAACTAACATTCTAGGCCTGGCCTAGCCTACAATCTACATAAATATATGGACTTCTTTTAACAAGGGCCGTTATTCTGCATAATCTACATGTGTTTATGTGAAGTCTAGATCTTGATCTTCCATCAATATCGTCTCCGTCTTGCAAAGAACTCAAAATATAATCCTTTTATTGCTTGCCCCTGTAATGGAAGAATACAAATCAATATTTGTTTGGGCTAGGCCATGACTACTCTTCATTCTTAACATTGCTAGTAGTTCCTTTCAAATATTGTTTTATCATTTTATCTGACTTGCCTGCTTCTGACGCTGGTCTAGTATCAAAGTAAACATTTATTTGACACAGAATGCTCTCTATCAGCTGCTCGAGTTGCAACGACAACTTTTGGTCGTATAAGTACACTACTAGAGTTATACTTGTTCACTTGAAATTAGTATACCACACCATTCTATAAACCCTTATATCACGTCTATGATCTTTTTTTCTAAGAAATGCACGCGCTAGTAGTCGGACATAACCACCATGAAGAAAATGAAAATGTTACGGTACCATAATTGTTTGTAATACTTAAATGTCTACTAAATGTTGCATAGTCCGAGGGCCTTATCAAATCATAAACCCTCACTATATTGAAACCTCATTATTACTCCAGCCGTGTGCACTGATATTTCACGCTGTCTATGTATCCTGTCTGGCCCTCGTCTTCTTTGTTGTAATAGTACCTGCTATCGTTTCCTATCATATAGTCGCCCTGTTTAGTCCGCGTCAAGAATATCGTGTTGAAAACCACCACCCCTTCAGACCGCAGGTAGAATACCCACTCTAACAATTAAATAGTAAAATGGCGTTCCAATCAAGATACTATTTTGGAAACGATGAGTTGGATTCGTTTCTGTAGAGGCTAGCATTTTTACGATGTGGGAGTTATTTATTCCATAGAATATAGGCTAGATGAGGCGTGGGGTTGGGAAATAAGTATGAGGCACAGGCTTCAAGTTACAGTATCTGATACCTGCCCCGTTAGGTTATACATAAACCCATTTGTCCACCGTCCCCAAGAACTGAAAGGCCTCCGAATTGTATTCTAAAAAGACTAAGCTTTCTGTGGCTCTTAGATTTAAATATGAGATAATGAGTATAGTATAGGCGCGCTGAGCATAGTGAAACGATAAGTGTCATTCTTTCACGCTTTAGGAAATATATTCTGCAAGAAGAAACGCATATGTTCGGAGGGGGAAAGTCGCTCGTGTTTACATATATCGGGGAAGATACATAAAACCTGATCCCGGGACTGCCGATGTTCGCCATGGTCTAAAGAATAGACTGATAGACATAAGAGCACACATGAATGACTATGGGTACTCTATAACTAGGTTCTAATATATAGATACCTGCATACATATATGTATGTGGATGAAGACTTAGCTGAGAGACATGATCAGTAATAAGCAAGACTCGTGCCAAGAAATACCTCCTAGGCGGTCTTTGCTGGCATTGTTTCCAGTTCAAGGCCCCGCAGCCTAGTTAATTTCTCTTTCCTCTTTAAGCCCCCCGGAATGCCCTCGGACTTCAGCTCGACATAGATCGATCTTCATCGATATCAAACACATTTTCTTCTAGGCCTAGCAATGCTCAACAAAGAAAAGTGTTATTGCTTCAACATCCATTACAACACGACATGTTGTTCCGAATCTGTCTCATCAGGGAGTGCCTCTTTGGACTATGGATATTTTTTCTTTGCCAATTTGAGATATCTATGCTGAGGGGTAGGAAATCCCCCAAAAAACTTATAAGGTATCAACCCTGTGTTTCTCGTCCGATATAAATAAAACCGAAGAAAATAAAACTTATCTCCTCCTTGCGTCGCTATAGAATGTCTCATTTGACGGAGGGATAAGAACCCTGTTTCCAATCCTCGTTTTCCGTTTTTGCTCTCGTTTGACTTTATTTGAAAGTCGTTACTTAGCTATGTACTTTCCAGTCACATAGTACATCTGTGGTAGCGACAAGGCATAACAGAAAGGTTGAAGTTGGTCTCGAAAGCGAGATAGTTCTTTGCGGACAATATGTCTTACTTTGTCTATAACTTTGTCTCTAAACGCCATTCTCTCATCCCAGCCATAGACCACACTATGTAAAAGCGCTCTGATAGACAATAGTTTCAAGAAGCAAGATAACAAGAGCGATTATATAGGGCGAGAAAAGCGTGGATCAGAGAAGCGTTATGCGAGGGAGACAACAAGTAAAAACAAACCAGTAGAATGATAGTAGACGGGCTTCCCAAAGGTGTCGACATACGCTATGCCCCTTCACGCTATTGACAATGCCTTGGCCACGCCGAAAGATAATTTTGGCTGTTGTCGTCCATCGATGGTTGTCATGGGAGTTTTCATGATAGTAAGTCCGGGTACTTATAATCGCGAGACATTTAGTGATATTTTCTTGATTGGGCGTTTATAGTCAATATTTTCGTATACTTTAGAAGAATTTTCCCGTTTCCCTAACACTGTAGCCGAGCCTAATGGCGAAAATGGTGTATGGTGTCTTTTGATCCGAACCGAGATAATTCCAGTAGAGCAGCAGATTTTGCCAGATACATTGTAAACATGTGATGTTGTCACTCTAACTTCAAAATCTTCCTGAAAACCAAAGAGCTGAGTTTCTAGTGCTGATGAGATGCAGACATGGGAGAGAAAAGAAGAGAAAAGAAGGGACAAAGTATAAACAAAGGGTGGTGCCTATGCATATGTCGGTTCACTTGAACTATTGTGTAGTCAGACAGACTCTTGGCAGTTTGTAAGAATTGTTATCTAGTTCCGTCTGAGATCTAGTTCTAGCCTACTTTTTTTTTTGTGCGGCACAGCATGACAATTTGTCCTTGATAGTGATATCATCGCTTGCAAAGAGTTAGTCAAGCATGTTCCGGCGATCTCATGGTTGCCAGTTCGTCGTGACGGATCTCATGGAAGCGTCTAGCCATCTTTACATTGAATGCAGGGTGTTTTTCTGGCCTGTCTCATCATACTTCGGACGCGGTGTTATTCGATATGGCGAGTGTTCAACGGTACCCTGGCAGTTCTAGCAACACACTAAGCAAGGCCCCTAGCAGCTTAACAAAATAGGGACCATGCATAACTAGAGCTATTGTAGGTAGTACCAAGGGCGCTAGTATTAGTAAAGTATTTGTTGTACGAGCACTAGACAGTAATTTGGTCTAGTGTGTGTAGCACCTTTGATAGCAACAGATAGATATTCACACATTTAATGCAGTAATATTCTAAGAGGAACAAAGAGTGAGACTCGAAATATTCGCCGATGAACGGGAAAATATAGCAAAAGTGAGCACCTCAGCCACTAACTTGGTCGTCGACTATGCAATGCCCTACTTAATTAGTACATCGGCCAGTAGTAATGGGTTCCTTTGAGACTGCTGAAGCACGCTCTACAGTCAGGTAAGTCAGCCTGCAGCTCCGCGACATAAAATACCTGCAGTGTTCTGTAATCACGCATCAGAAGGCCAAGCAGGGGGTACTTGAGACCCGCGGCACGATGAGACCGTGGCGGGATGCTGCCGTTAGCCAGTGGAAGGAGAATTATATGTATGTATATTCGAGATATAATAAAAAACAAAAGATGCATGAAAAATGCGGGAAGCGACATGAGATATTTCCCTATCATTAGCTTTGTTGGCTGTGCGTTGACGTGCTAATAGCCATACAAGTGACCACAAATAGAGCTTGGGCTAGTACAAGATGGCTGGCTAGGATGTAGATGCTGTGGTCTACAACTACGTACAGATTTAGCCTCATATAAACTCTGGCAAACGCAATCAGAACCAAATAGTCTAATGGCATCCGGTTGTACTTGTACAGCTACAACGGGAGGTTCCATAAACAAAGTGAAAGAGAGCCTATGTCTTCGGCTCTGATGATAAAAGAAACTACCGTATGATAAAGCAGTGCACAGTAAATCATCATCATAATCATCATCATCGCCGTAACTGATCCGCCATCCGCTAAGTAATCACCAGCGCCCTCTGATAGCCAGTCTTGGTGATGACTGGAAGGCGTAGGCGTCTTTTGGCCTGCGTAATAGCAGCAGACGCTCCAATTGGCTAGGCCTGGTTCCACACTAACAAGTGTATCATGTGCTCTAATTGGCTAGAGATCCACTCCCCATGTGACGGGACCACTCAATCCGACTGATATATACACACCTACACAGGTCTTGGGCATCGGGTACACAAAACGGCCTAGGCCTTTTTATTCTTTGCTTATTTCATTGCATTTTCATTATTCTGTCTACCTTTATATGAATCTTCCCAATGCCTTATCATGCCATAGGCCATCCATACTCTACTAAGCTTTCAGAAGCCTTGATGCGGCCGTTTGCTGTCTACGTTATCGTCCCGATTTGTTTTCGCTGCCACAGCTGACTAACTAGTTGTCTGACACTGATTGAATATAGATTTCCAGACATCAACTTATCTTATGACTCTTTTTACCGCCTTGGTTCTAATGTACACTCGTTGTTCGCACTAATTTGTATTCCCATCTGCTCCAAGCCCCAGAAAACATACAAAGAACTGAAAATTACAAGCCTAATCTCAAATCTCAGAACTCAAGACAACTACCACAAGAACGCAAATCAGCAGGCATCTCAAGCCACTACACGGAAACTAGGATAGAAAGTATTTTGCTACTCATCACGGCCGAGCTGAGACTTTATTTTCCAGTAAGCTGCTGATATCAAAGCCAAGCTGGCGTGAAAGACCCCAGCCGCCACCGCATAGCTGCATATAGATAGATATTAAGCTGCAAGTAGCCGACTAAGCCGCCTCTTACCCATATTTCATACGGTAGAAGCTTACCATAACGCCTTGTGTTTTGTCATTTTGCTAGCATACAACTCGGACTGTTACTTTGATGTGTGTTGTTGACAGTGGCAAACCTTGATCGTTAATTACATCACATCTCTCACAAAGGGTTCATCTACGTATATATCCTCATGGGTAAGTTCAGTGCGTACATCTATGTATCTATGATCTACAACTGCCCATATAGCATATAACAAGCCTTTACTCTATGCCATTCTATTTTCCGCGCTCGAGGTCGTCATGTCTTTTCAGCCATCCCGAGTATAACCGCCGGTAACTACGTAATATTTCTATCAACAACAAGTTTTGACCGGACATTATTTAAGACATACCAGCCATCGCAGTCGTATTTCTCTTTCCTGGCCCCCGGGGCCTATATCACTAAAGCATATATAACTATTTATTACTCTATACAGGCATAGCACAACAGGCAACCCATGCAGATAAGTGAACACGTCTTTGCACTTTTTTAGCCTTGAAAATACACGAGAGGCCTTCCAGCTAAGACTATCACTTGGTATTGCATGGCATAATATTAGCATATTCATCGGCATTTTTCAATATATTTTTACTCATTCAAATACAAGGAATGTTAAAAGCGAGAACAAGCTCAAGCCTTTCACCAATCTAGGATGCTTTATAATTCTCAACATCACAACAGGCCTATAATTACGATAATCATCACACCAACTATATCATAACTTTCCAGGTCTATTATCACGGGAAATACATTCGTTTCCCAATTATATTCTGTACTAGTTGTGGCTTAAATGCCAAGATGTCTTGAGTCAAGCTGTCCTATATTCAGTAGCTACATAAACGCCAGTTTGTTACTATAATAAATGATACTATATATGCCTTTTTGTCATTAATTCATCCAGCTCCAAAGTTCTCTTCGGTGTAGCAATCTTATTTCCACGCCTTATGTGGCTATCAACGTTTGCATAACCATCTCATTTTATAACACCAGCACTACAACATGTCTCAATTCGATGAACAATCGATATGAAAGACGAGGTTGCAGTTGTAGTTGGTTTCGTCTTTATCTTTGCATTAGGGAAGAAAATCAAGGACAGTTAATTAATGCTTGAGCAAACAAGATATGCAGCATGCATTGCGCACATCCCAATTCTAACGCTATTCTCTTTTTTCTCTTCCTCAGTCCCTCACTATTACTATCAATACTTAGTCTCTTTTTTATCTTCTCAACTACATATCAGATACTATGAACCTCATGTCCATTTAAAATGTGTTGGCGAGTATCTGTACAGCGCCTTCTCACCTCCTTTGTACTTACTCCAAAGTACAATTATACAGATATATATACATAGTCTTCTCCGTCATACAGATACGTATTAGTCATCACTGCATTATTAGCGTTAATCCTCACCCTCTCTAGATATAGGAAGGAATTCCCTTCAGTAAGCATGATGATGCTTTTGTAGGCTACAAGATCCTCATCATTTGGTAATATATACTCGAATCAGACATTTGCTGCCAGAGGGTCTTTAACTCTCAGTAGTTAGTTGGGGTTCAAAAGATCGGCGACTTCAGGGTTCTCGGGCAATTATAATAGTGACAATCGACGGTGTAGTGTAAGGGCCTGCAGGTATAACATAATACTATCTCTCTCTTAATATGCTTAGACAGGCAATCACCAATATATAGTTGTAGTGTAAGCCGTAGCATCGGCCCCCCTACAGGCTAATAAGAAAGGCTTTACAACTTGAGTCAACCACTAATACAGAAGAAGGCTCGCTTCCTCCCGCTTCTACCACCCACCCACCATTCCTAGTCTTTACAATGTCTGCCTTGGAAATATAGCAGCGGAACTTTGACAGAGCTACTATAACTAGCACTTCTCAAATAAAGTTTCACAAGTACTATCTTCAATACACATACATGTGAGATACCAAAACGTCTACTTATCAGGTCATATAGACTACTGTCACATTTATTTTTTTTACAGTGGAAACATTGATACTTAATCCAAAGCTACAACTTAGAGTTACACCCTCCATTGTCAGAAAGGGTTTCTTTCCATATTTCACACCAAGTATCGAGATCAACCTCCGTTTTCCTGACAATCGAAAGCGGATAATGATATACGTATATGATGCGTCACTAGCATTTCATATCTTCGATGAGAGACTGACTAGTAATAATTGATTATCTCCGGGTTTCAGACTTACTTCCTGTTCTTTTTCCATGAACTAGCCTATACCAAAAAGCTCATTATCTAACTAGAAGCCTGACTATTGTGAAAGAATGTGATTAGATACATGAAATCAGATGGAATATTTGGAATATTTGGGGTAGCCAGATTGAATGATAATTGCTTTTTGTGTCTCGCTTATGCAGATACATATACTGATATACCTCATTCAGACCGAATGAAGTATGAAGCCAACCGGTGGCACTGTGAAGCAAGCAAAGAGAATTATATATATATATATAAATAGTCATTAAAGATACATTCGTAGTCTAGCGAGAGTGTATTGTTCACATGCCATTAACGTAAAAGGAATATATTTGTAACACGATTCACTAATTCAATATATCATATCTACCTGAGGATTGTCTAATCTTTTGTCTCCGATCTTTTCGACACTAAACAGTATCTATACATGATGATGTATGGGCAATGCATAATGACGATATTCTTTTTATATATTTCAGTTCTTTGTTTAGTACATATTGAACAGTCATAAATGCATTCCAATCAGGTTTCCCAATGTTCCGAGACAACGGCATTCTTTCCTATAACCTGTTCAACAGTCGACACATGAGACATCAAAAGTATCAGTATCTAGTCAGTTAAGAATGTAGATTTCTCATCACTATCGTTCAGATAAAAATAGGCTTGAGTCGGCATTGAGTACTTGGAAATACAAGTTTACAATTTATACTCAATTGTCTCTCACGCTCCATTCACCGTTGTACCTCCACAGATGTGCTCCCGTGCATATTGACAGTCCTCTATCCGGGCTATCTCGGCCATATATTTCCTAGTATCTACCTTTTTTGCCGTGCATTTTAGTACTCACTCCCCAAGATAATGTTTCCCGTAGTTTAACTACATCTAGAGGGGGTCAACTAACTAGTAGCATATCTGTACAGATATATTCACTATCAGATCTGCAGGTCATACACATGACTTTGAATCCATGTGACGATTGTATGTATCATGACGTAGGAATCTAGTATTTTCATTCCAACGACTTCCGCTCACAATGTTCACGCGTTATTTTGTGAATCTCGAGGACTTAATCATGAGTCTGGTAGGATATCGGGCGCCATCACATCATCATTACAATGCACCCTCTTATCACAGTCACAACTAGACTAGCTGCCACGGGACTGCTGATCATGAAAAAGCCAGTAAATTGCTACTTACGGACATATGTGTTCTTACGGCCAGCCCGCCCCTCTCCTCTTTTCGTAGCCCATCCACTTCTTAGTTGCTATCTGCCTCATTCACGGGATCTAGTGTCAAGGCTAGTGGCCCGTCAGCTTATGTGTCTTCAGAATTTTCGGCTCGCATGGACATTCTCCAGTAAGGAAACAGGTAAAATACGCGGATCGATAGTATCGATCAAGCTGTGGCATGCTTGTCAGGATTATGCTGACTATAGCATAATGTCTTCCGCGTCTCGTGTACTGTACTATCGAGCATTATCCTTTGCTGCCTCTTGCGTTTTATCGAAAGATCTTGAAGATGCCTTCACTATTGCTTCGCGTGTCTTGCTGTTTTTTTTTTCTCTTTTTGGCTCTATTAGAACTGACGCCAAGTACAGCGTGACATTACCGCAAGAGCGTGCATATGCAATGCAGCATGTAACCTTGCCAATGCAATGTATCCTCGCGGTATCCGCTAACAACTATTTGTATGCAAGTACTTCAAAAAATATGATATGGCTGCTTTCCCCTCCGAAAGGAATTTCCCTCTTAAGCCTAGTAGCCTTTTCATATTTCTCTCATCTTTGTAAGAAAACTGTCTCCTGCTACGAAAAAAATAAGAGAAGTAGTTGGGCTAAGATAGCCGGTTCGCGTAGGTACGGTCAGGCGCCATTTTCAGCGCTGTCTATTTTGCTTTCATATATTCGTCTCCTACAAAGATGTAGATAGTTGTAACTAAGCAGGGAAAGCCGCGGGTGAGTCTATTCTTCGCCTTCGCTTATTTGTACAAAACTGCTTCCGTCTACGTGACCAGGAGCCAGAGGTAGTTTTCCAGTCATACTCCCCTTCATCCGTTGAAAAAAAAACAAAGTAAACTCAAAAGGTTCAGTAGCTATTGATTTCTAGATAGGGTCTTCGTACACAGATATCACGTCGATCACAGAATGCATTTCTAATCCTGCCTTTCATCCTGATTCCTGCCTGCTTCCTTTGTCTCCGGCTCAACAATAGGGTCAACGATTTACTAGGTAATTCCTTGACTTTTCGATATTAGTTGTCTGTTGTGTCACCAACACCACAACGCTACGTCAAAATCATCTTTCGCCATAATAATCAAGTAACCCTCATCTCAATATTTGCTTAGGATCCGTTTCAGAGGTCAAGATATATTATATGTAGATGTCATGCCCACTGCTGATAAGCCCTTTTGGTGGCAATAACGGAGAATTATGACATCAAATCAAGATATTCATTGCATGATAGATACAGGGTGTTTCTTGTTACGCTGATAATCTTACAATGCACTACTTGCTTAATATTCCGATAATTAGTCCAGGCTGTTGATGATGATGATGATGATGATGATTTTATTTATAGTCTAGAGATTTAACTAAGAGCTCCTTTTCGACTCCGGGCGAGGCCGTGTTTTCTGGCACCAATTTTCTATGTTCCTAGTGTCCAGGATTGCTCAGATTAGTCTGGCATCCATCCCTTTCATAGTAGCAACACCTGCATCTCCTTCTAAAGCAAAACATAACGAAAAGAAAACGTCCAGGCTGTTGAGTTTATGTTTATTTTTATTTTTTTACAGAATTTCTCTAGCCAACCCTTCAAACTCCATACTCTAAACATGATAATGTACTAGGGTTAGTGAGCTAATCATATATATGTACGAACATGAAGTAAAAACTAGGAACAACTATATAAATTGTACGCTTTACATCTGCGTTTATCAATGCCAGTCTTCTGTCCGACAAAGCCCAACCAGACCACGATGTAGTAGTTAGCAAGTGTTTGCTAACCAAGCTTCTATGCTACATTTCTTCTGCTTCAATATAGGCTCAAGGTCCTCTATTCGTTCATATGTATTATCTATAGTTACGTAGTTGAACAAACAAAGTCATACAGCTGTCCTGTCTCTTTTTTTAATTCTTCTTTTTTTTCATCATACAGGGGCCAGGCGCTTGGGCACAAACCCCCCCCCCCAACCTTAGACCTGGCCCAGGCTTCTTGTTAGACAAGCCGAAAGGCCCGCATTCTTTTGCATGTAATGTTCACTAACACTATTGGCAGCAGCTTGTTTTTCCCTTCTAGACCTAAAATACCTTGTTTCGCATAGGTAAGGGGGGGTCGGGTCTATCAAAGTTAACGGACTCTATGGAACTCGCCAAAGAATAGATGGAAGAGACCGCGATCAGGCGGTGAGATTTGGCTGTTTCGAAGTTCAAAGTCATGCGTTTAGACAACTCGATCTTGGTTTGCCCTCGTTTTATACTATAATTATACTTTACATCTTTCTACCCATAGCAAAGGCAGATCAACACGTTATGTCATTTCTTAGCTATAGTTTTCCCAATCAAGAAACACTCCCTATTTGTATGCTCTGTAGAACAGTCTTGCACGTCAATGCCGGATAATCTCAACATATTCTGACTCTATGATACAAGAAGCACTAGGTTTTCAGGCCAAAAAGAATCTTAACTTCGAGACAGAGCCGCCTATCTAATTTTTTCCAGCCTCTATGTCCAAAAGACGGCACTATAATGTGTAAGCAGCATAACTTTAAGAGGGCTCCATCCTGAGCAATATATATATGTATAGCGGCCGTAATCAAGTACGATTTAGTTAGTTTTTATGACTAAGTGTACTTTGCATCACAGTGCAATGATCCAACCCTTACATACTACAAAACATAGTAATACGCACTACTTTACGGCATACACGACTGATACCGTAGTTCGATGCACAATATGCTTTTTTGCTAAATGTACTGAGAGCACACAGCGCCAGTTAGTTAGTCTAAGACTCCATTACCATGCTCATCAGCTCTCTATACACACAGCTTTGTCTCTATGTGAAGTGCCCAGCTGAAGACACCCAAGCACACCTACTTTCTGACCCTCACACACATCGCCGACCAATATGACAAGCCACTTGTTCATGGAAACACAGCTAACCACCCAAGCTTGGCACTCGCAGTAGAGTAGAGTACAGCACAGTCCACATGCCCTTTTAACTTGTACAAAAAATACAAATTGTAAGACGTAGGAACGTCCTTCATTCCCGCCAAACTATAGTTAGCTGTATAAGCTGATCTCTGCTAGCCCACCTAACCCCACTATAGATAGGCCTGGTGAGGTCCGCACACTCATAAATAGTCGGTTGAATTAAGGCGTGATGGCGTGTTAGATCAAGACATTCCACCACTTGCCGTTCAAGACTAGATCCATGCTCGGCGTCAGATATAACCCTTATTTTTACTAGACTACATGGATATACTTTGCACAAAGAGATGGAGTCAATCCTTATATATCGAACCAGCTCTGCGAGTAGCTTTGTTACTGATATGACAGCCTTCTTAACTCAAATACTTATCTACAAATACGTTATCATATCCCATCCAGTCCTCGCGTAACGCCAAACAAGAGCACAAAACTCAGTTCACTCCATGTCTAACATTGATGTTCATACATATAGAGGGGCAAATAAAGTAGTGCAACCTTTGATGATGCAATTCCCAGTTCAGCCTACAATCACCGTCATGCATGTAGAGGCTACCTGCAGATGCTTTCTAAGACATGCAGCATATCTAAATATGCTGTTATGGTATGTAAATGTAATGGGATATCTTCAACAGCCAAATATAGATATATAAACGTCTAAACTTGTCTTTTTGCTCACTATCAACCTTTGACCTTGAAATATACTATTTCTTAGCCATGTATGTTGTTTTACACCCTGTGGACGTACAGTGAAGGGGTACACAAAAACAAACATTAGTCTGGGGAAAAAGAAACCTGGCAAACATAATAAAAGAAAAACAGTAGTCAAATCCTCCGGAGATTGAACGACAGGTTCGGTCTCAGGTCAGCACATCAATGCTAGATGTATTGTCAGTTCTACGTAAGATATGTTAAAACTTCCCTGCGGCATACTAGAAGTGGTGGCTGTAGCACTAATATGCACGCTAGAATCAAAAACAGGGCGTTTGGAACGGATATGCGTTTGTTTGCGGTTTGTTCAATCAATAGATGCGAGTCGGTTGTACACGCTGAATAGCAGGTCTCTGATAAATTCTCCGTAGGAACGTGTCTCATACGCACCTTAGTTTCCGGTTGATTCTAATGTCTCTACGAATGTATCTAATGGAACTATGAACCCGAGTATTTGTTACTATGAAGTTTGCAGTCCTGTTACTACGTGAAGTTTTCACGGTAGTGAATAACTGACGTCGAGGCACTGACGCTAGGTTTCTAACGGAGTTATGACGACAGTACATATATAGAGATATAATGGCTCTTAGTTGTACAGGTCTCAAAAAGTATCGTTGGGACTGTAATATCTAGTCCTTCGCGAACCGGAAATCGGATATCAGGAAAAAACCACACAAGAGATCTAGTAAAGGTCGGTCACGATAGTGCAGGTTTATGTTTGCTCCTCAATCTCCAAAATCCTTCTTGCTTTTCTATTCTACATTTTTCATCGGTTATTCATCATATACAGGTCTGTAGAGACTATGATGTAGCTATTCCGCTACTGTGTCTTCTCTTATATGATAATAAAAGAAACAAGACACAATTCACAGAATTGATTTCCAAAGCCACAATATGTATCTCAAAACTATTTTTATATCATAATCAACCTTTTATCCCCTTGTATATACAATTTTACTTTTATTATCAGCATTTCATCCTATTCCAATATGCGCCAAGCCACCAAAACTTAACTTAGAACAAAACTTGAAACATTTCTCTAAATCTGTATTACTAGCCTGGCTATATATATATATATATTTGGTTTATTTTTGCTCCTCTTTTACCAGCATACCCTCTTTAGCTGTACATTGTAATACTAAAATGAATTTACTATTTTTTTCCC